>VYZS01055655.1:0-15051 GCA_013400695.1 Neodrepanis coruscans
TTCCAGAGAGCTCTACAGCACTCCCTACATTGTACCATTTAATATTCTCATTAATACACACAGAGAAGGAAATTATACAAAAGTATCAGTGCACTTGTTTTGAAAATTACGGTTTTTTCTGTATGTTATAAATCTGGGACACTCTCTGGGTTATTTAAGCAAATACAAGATAAAAGGACTTTAGCTCAAGCCTTTCCCAGCACACTCTGTGCTGGAACAAACTGCATTTTGTGTCCCAGTCATTAGTTCAGGTAGTGCACAAAATGCACAGCTGAGTGCCAGGCTGTCTGGCTGCACTGATTTCTTCATGTTCTCCTTTCAAGGCTAAATTCACTTTGGTTAAGAAAATCTGGATTTGGGACCTACATTAAGGCACAAATGCAGATTACTCAGAATATTCAAATCTGCCCCTCTATCAAAAAAAAATACAAGTGGGGAAAAAAAAACACCTAAAACACTAAGGGGAAGAATCTGAAGGAAGGCCCCAGGATTGGGAATTGCTGAATTCTAGAGACTGATACAATTTTTGCTCTAAGCTGCACAGAAGACAAACTCATGCCAGGACAAAGGGGACTGGACACAGCCTGACAGTCACACAAATAACCACTATTTGCTGAGTTAGAAATTGCACTCCCTGGTAGAAATGAAGGTTATTTTGGACAAGTTAAAGGTGAAACTAATTACTGAGAGATGTGAAGAGATTCAAGTAGAAAAAGCCCTGAGTACATGAGACCTGACACAACTGGTGCTGACTGGTGAACACTCACAAGCAGAGCAGAGTTGCCTTCCCTGGGGAATTTCTGCTGGAGGTATGGCCCATTCCCAGGATAAATATTGCTGAATGATTCCAGAGATTCTGTTTTACTAAGTTTAAAAAGCAAAAGAGACATTTCTACACAAACAGCTGAAGGGAGATGCACCAAGGATGGTGGAGTGTTACAAAACTTGTTGCTGTGTAATGTTATTGTGAACATCCTGCAGCCCATGGGGAGTCATTTGTTGAAAATCTGACTTAAAACCCATGAAATTTAATGCAAATTAACAGCACCCTTCACATGGAGTCATGTGGACCACACCAATGTAAGACATAACAAGATGCAAATTCACTCATTTCTCTACATGCAAATATGTGCAGTTGAGGTATAAGAGCCTTAATCAGTGCCTTGAAGAGTTTTCATAAATACATAAATACATACATAGCAATTCTCCAAGTCAGTAAAGCAAACTGCCAATAACCTCTGCTGCTTTTAATTTAGTGTGCAGCCATGATCTGTGGGGAATGCAGGCAAATGAAATTCAGCCATAACTCAGCCATGCCTCCTGATTGTGGCCTCGGGGGGCTTTGCTGTCCTCCCCAAACAAAACCCTTCAGGCAGAGTAGTGCATTACACCTAAATATTCCACAAGTGAGATGGGGAAAAAAAGGAAAAACACCCTGTCCAAGGAATGTGAACACCTGGAAGCAAATAAAAAGGGTTTTTTCGTGTTCCATGAGTCCTTCAGTTGTCCTCCTCCTCCTCCTCCTCCTCGGGGGGTTCCCGCAGACCTTCACTCTGACGACTTTTTCCAGCCATTTCCAGCAAGGCCTGAGCCTCAGGATCCACATCCAGGATGCTCTTCTTAGCCTTGGCCTTCTAAAAAAATAAAGCACAGTCAGTTTGAAGTGTCAGTAGAAGGCTACAGGAACAGACACACACTCCTCACCTCAGTCTCAAGTGCAGATGTGAAGGTTTTTTGAGATCCAACTACAATTTGATATTTGGGGTGAACAGTTTGTCCTGTTTCTATTTAGAGCTATGTGTCCAGTGAAGTCAGGGAATGTGAATTTGGTATGAAAAGAAGTAAAAAATTAAAAAAAAAACAATACCAAACTGTATAGACCAGACAGTTTAATAAGAAAATAAATTACAGGGAGAGAGGAGACTGGAAAGAGGCTCCTACTCATTCCCAGAAATAAACCAAGTGCAGAAAGATTGGCATAAATCTAATCACAAAAATTTATTGTAAAACAATAGTAAATTTAAAGTCACTGATAAAGAAATCTTTGGGGTCTCCTGAACTACAGATTAGGCTTTACTTGAGAGTTTCCAGGACTTTCTTTCTGTTTTACAAACACTGGGTTTTACTGAACCCCTCCAAGGAGGTTCCTCCTGGAGGAAGGGGGAGGAAGAGCCTTTTGAAATCCAGAATAAAGCACTGCTCCTCTGTCACTGCTCCTGCTGTTCTTTCTTGCTGGCACCCTCCATAATCCCACTACTGTTTTGCTGTTTGCCTGCTACAAAATTTAACAAGAAAACTGCAACTGAGTTTTGCATTTGCATGTTGTGACCAAGCAGGACACAACCCCACAGGTTCACCTACCACACTTTCAGGGACATCTCCCACTGCCCAGACTTCCATGGCATCCAGGGTAAAATCCTCTTTGGCTGAGAGCTGGGGGCTGTTGTAGGTGGTACATCGAGGTTTTGCTCTGCTGTGTCCCTTGCCATAGTCACTGTCTATCCAGAGCCCAAAATATCCATGTTGGCCACCCATCCCCTGTGGAACAAACAGCACATCAAACATTTGTCACACAGGAAAAAAGAGACTGGTGAAGTGAGGAGACCTGGGGAGTAAATTGCTGTGCTTTGTGTTTGTGTCACACTTCTCTGGGGAGGTGAAAAAGAGGATTCTGAGTGAAGCTGGGCTTCCTTACCCACCTCTTGTACTCCTGCCCCACCTCCTGCCACACCAATATCTGTGCCAGAAATTTAGTCAAGAAACAAAAACCAGGAGCTTCCACTGATGCTTTAACAAAAAAAATCTTGCTATTAAAAGTGTGGCACAAACAGCACAGCAAAGGGATGCAAACTTCCTCAGAGACTAACAGGGGGAAAAAAACCCACAAAACACTTCCAGCCACAAACCCCATTTCCAAATGGTCCCTTCTGAATACTCACAAGCCCATTTGGCATAGTCTGTTGGCCATGGTTCAAATACATGAAGTGGTCATTGTAGCCAGTGTAAGTGTACACAGCAAGGCAGGGGCAAACAGAAAACAGAAAGCACCTGTTGTCACCTGCAAAGAGAAAAGCACCTGAGGTCACACCACTGCTCAAGCCCACAAAGAGGAAAGAGGAAATAACTGAAGAAGTGAAGCTACTGCCATCTCAGAAAGGCAGTAGCTGTCTCTCATCAAGATTTATTCTCAGTTTATTCTCAGTGAACTCTGGGCAGAGCCACATCAATCACAAGCTGTGACCGAGGGCAGGGGCAGAGGCACAAGCAGGACACTGTGTCTGTGCAGGGACACCCCCACCACAGGCTGCAGTGTGGAACCAAAAACTGGCCCTGTGCCTGAGCTGCCCAAACTGGTGGCACTGCAGACCCCCTCTGTTCTGACTGCATTGATTACAGAGTCCAGGATTTAGAGCACAATTTCCATTTTGCCCACTCTGGTATCCAGAAGGACCTGTGGTGTGATTGCCCTGTTTAACATGTTGTTCTACCAGGAAAAAATACAAGGCAAGTGTTAAGTAATCAATTATATTGAGTAATCATTATATTAACTGACTGTAGTGGTAATTATCAAATACTAAGTATAGGAATTGAGTTTCTAATGCAGCCAAAGTGAGGATTCCCACTCACTTCTCCACCAAGGTTTCAAAGGAAAAAAAAATTCAGCTTGTCCAAAGAACCTCTGGCAGCATTTTAGAAGGGAAACGAAGTGCAACAGGAGGCTCAACCTGGTGTGTGGCTCAGCTGTTCCTGGTGGAACACTGCCATCCTGTGGGCAAATCACTTCAACTCCAACCATTTCTGCTCTATTTCCTTCATTTTCATTTCATTTGCAACCTATGCAGCTACAGGGCTTGATAGATTTCCCTGAAAACTCTATGAGCAATTTTAAAAATCTTATCAAACAACAAACTATAACTATTACTCAGTAACATGCCTGGCTGCCATGCTAAGAATAACTCTGCATGTGTTTTATATTTTTTTGGAAAAAGTGCTATTTTTGCCACACAAAAACACAGCTGGAAGTGTAAGAAACACTGTGTGTCATGAGAGTAAAGTGAGAGTATCCATTAAGTGGAGAGGATTCTTGTTCCTGTACAGAACAGGGAATGTTCACCAGAGCCAAAAGATATTAAAAAAAAAAGAGCAAAGTGAGTTTTACCTTGAAACTGAGGCTTCACCTCCCAGGAGTGAGATGCAAAGCCACCAAAGAGGTGACCATCCAAGTCCTTGAGCATCACTATGCAAGGCCCTTTGTTCACTATGTGGCAACACAACTGTGAGAAGCTTTCCCCGTGGATCCTGGAGGAGAACAGAAGCTGCCACTTGTGCTGCATCTCTGCAGGCAGGTGGGAGTTGATGTACATGATGGAGGGGATGTCAAAGAGGCTGACAACTCCTCTGCCCTTCATGCCTTTGCAGTGGGGAAGCAGGTTCACTATGTCACTGGTTTGGTCTGGCAGGGAGTGCAGGACGTGCAGGCCTTGCCTGATGACAACACTGAGGAACACTGAGATCTGTGGGACTCTGTACACCCAGTCCTCAATGGCACTTGGGGGGACACTTGTCTGCAGCAGCTCAGCACCTACAGCTTTTGTCCCATCTAAATAAAAAGACACACACAGGAGCAGGAGTTAAGTATCTCAGGCTGGAAAATAATCCATTGGGTTTTAGGAGGAAAGAAAATATTCCATTATTTTACTGGACAGGAAACCACATATGAAGGGAGCCAGAGACAGTAAAGTAACAACTGCATTAAGGAGATGCAATCACAGCCCTGAGAAACATTTACTTATGATATTCATGGGCTGCTGTGGATTAGAAACATCAGCTCCTGGCTACAACTCATGAGATGTTCTCTGCAAGGCAGCACAGTGTAAAGATAAACCTGTGCTTTGTAAAAGGACATCCAGTCACAAACATATGAGAAATAGAATTAAATAAGTAATATTTAGATGCCCATGTCCATCATCTGCAGGTCAGGTATTTGTAAAGCAGACATGTTCCATGAAAAACAGTTCTCTATGTTCCCTTAAACCAGGAGGGAATTCAAACCAAAGCTCTCCTGAATTTAGGGGAGAAAGATGGTAAAGGCAAAATAAATAAAATTCCCATGTCATTTTCTAAGCATGAGGTTTGAAATTTTGGTGTCAGCATTTAAATTAAAGACATGACCTGAAGAGAGAAATCCTCCTGAGCTCAGGGATGCCATGAGCTCTGGGATGTGCCTACCTGCAAGCTTCAGTTCTGAGAGCAGCTGAGAGGCCAAAGCCTTCACTCCACTTGCAGAATCCCGGGTATTCTCCAAATTCCAACCTTTCAGTTCCTTCCTGTAGTTCAGGACATGGACTACAGATGTGATCAGATCCTCTGTGAACTGCAAAGATTAAAACATCACCATGTGGGCATTTCTTACCTACAATTGCCAGGAGCTTCAAAGGACTGTCCAAAAATAATGCTGTAAATCCCAAAGGCAGAAACCTCTCTCCTCATGACAAGTCAGGAATTACAGAATTGCTATTTCAGCATCATCACAACCCTTGCTGGCTCTTAAATACACCCCCAACACACACTGAACTGCCCATTTACCTCTTGGATTTGCTTGCCCTTCAAGGGCCCTTCTGCCTTGGAGATCATTCTAATGATGATGTTAATCTTCTCATCTGCATTGCCTTTCAAGAGGTTTGACATAAAAACCACAAACTGCTCCTTAGCAATGTGTTCCCCCAGCCCAGATGATTTCCCAGNACTCTTAAATACAGCCCTGTTTTCTTCCTGTCCCCCAACACACACTGAACTGCCCATTTACCTCTTGGATTTGCTTGCCCTTCAAGGGCCCTTCTGCCTTGGAGATCATTCTCATGATGATGTTAATCTTCTCATCTGCATTGCCTTTCAAGAGGTTTGACATAAAAACCACAAACTGCTCCTTAGCAATGTGTTCCCCCAGCCCAGATGATTTCCCAGGCAGCTCAATGCTCTTCATTCCATGGTACAACCTCAGGGTCATTGGCTCTGGCAGTGGCTCCCGAGTGTGTGCCTGCAGGGAGAGAAACATTTTACACACATTTGATACATGAAGAACAAGAAATGTCTCCCAGCTAATCTGTGCTGAGATGTAGAAGCCCCCATCAGCACCAAACTTTTTTTGAAGGACTGGTTTGCCAAGAGAGAAACATAAAGGTCTTTATTTTTATAGTGATTATTTGCTGGTAATGATACTGGCTTTCAGAAAAAACACTGTAAAGTCTTAACAGGGCTTCTAATGATAAATCAGTTGTAAAGGTTTGCATCTCTGCCAGTCAACATTCAAAATTGTGTTTCAGCTCACAGTAGAGCTCACAGATACTTAAGGAAAAAAAAAAGAGAAAGTAAAGTGTTTTCTATGTCTCAGTTTTGGCCCCAAGGCAGTGTGAACCCTACATGTACATGGAGAAACAGTCTTGAGAAAATTACCCTCTGCATATCGACACACTGAAGCAGGGGAAGAAGTTGAGATCACTTGATTTTATGAGGAATCCCTGATGTAAAACAGTCCAAATCAGGGTTATACCTCTGAATTGCATGGCTGGCCCTTGGGCTTGAAATGGAACTGGTATGGACCAAGTCACATCCCAGCAATGGGGAAAGACCTGGCTCTGGATTCCACTTCCACAGTGTTGAGGAGAAAGAACACAGTTCAAAAATAGATCCCTTAGAACACAAGTCCCCACTAGGCCTTGATTACAGAGAGTCCTCCCTGTGCACAGCCCCACTCTTGTGTGCAGGGCTGGGGCCCAGGGGGGGCTGTGCTGAAATCCAAGCACCATTCCAGCCCCATGCAGTGGATCTGCACTCCCCTGGAAGGCACCTGGGCTGTTGCTATTTGCTGTTAATTGCTGTGGCTGGGCACACACAGATCCAATATCCTGCTCTCACTGACGTCACTGGCAGAATTCCCATTGATTTCAGCAGGAACAGCAGCCCCAGCCTTTCCCATCTGAGTGTTCCACCTCCAGGGTGGTCACAGGGGGCACAGCTCCCTTTGAGAGGCTTTCTAAAAATGCTCCATGAGCCTGGAGTGGGAGAAGCAGCAGGGAACACAACTAAAACATTATACTCAAAGGCTTTTTACTTCTGAATTCTCTGATCCACACCTTATCCCACCCACCACTTCACTGTGGGTTGGCTTTTAGCCACTCCAAAGGGCAGACCTGGAGTGCAAAAAGGGAGGAGTGTAAAAAAGGAACCTTTAATAAACATCTAACTCACTCACTCAGGGTAAAATCCCTAAATCAGGGTTAAGATCAAACCTGCCACAGCTCAGTCCAGCCCAGGCATGAGCAGGAATGAAACACCTACAAGGAGCCTCCCAGAAGATTTGATGGAAGTTGGCAAACAAAAAAGGCAGGGAGGGAAAAGACAAAGGTTCATCACACATCACACTGGGGGGTAAAGCTGGAGGGAGAACTTTTTCCAGGTTCCAAAGAAATAAAAAGACACCCATTGGATGGATCAGTGCTGAA
This sequence comes from Neodrepanis coruscans, assembly GCA_013400695.1. NCBI lineage: Eukaryota > Metazoa > Chordata > Aves > Passeriformes > Philepittidae > Neodrepanis > Neodrepanis coruscans. The sequence goes on from VYZS01055655.1 coordinate 7,503, forward strand.
AAACAGGGCAGCAGCAAGTTTGGCACAGCAGTGGGAGCTCCTGGAGAGCCAGGCTGCAGGAAGGCTGGAGCTGCTCTGTGTGCTAAATAAACACCTTAAAATAACCTGCTGCTTTCAGCTTTTAATTTGATTCCGTTAACTGAGTAACTTACACAGAAATGCACTTTACCACTACAGTCATTTGGCCACTTAACTCCTGCTCAGCTCAAGTTATCAACTGATCATTTTTCTCTTTCCTTGATTAGAAAATGAATGCAAAGTTAATCAGAAGCATATTGCATGCTAATTAGCTAAAACAGGGAGCCACAGCTTCATCAAGCAAAATTGAATCCTCTGCTTTTAGTGCAAGTGAAGAGATTAGAGATGGTGATGCACTGGGGGAGACAGATATAACCTCAGACAAACTGACCCTGTCACAGCTTCTCAGGAAAACCTGCAAACAATCCCAGAGGGGGAAATACCCTTCCTATTTTACAGGTTTCTGTAAGAATATTTTTATAGGATCCAACTCATTGGAAATGGACCCAGCAGTGAGAGAAATGCAAACCTGAAAGTCACTGCTCATGTCAAACTGTGAGAAAGTTAAAATCCATCCTGCCCCCAAACACCAAGAATTAAATTGAGATGTGCAACCCTTTATAAGTAACTACTGCCACCTCTTTAGACTCTTTCTGGAACTGTGTTCAATTGAACAGCCCAGACACATGATGGATAACAGACTGCCTTGCCTTTAGTGCTGCCAGAGTCACAGTTCTCTTTGTAGCTTTGGCATGTTTTGCTCCAGCTGAGCCACTGGATCCTGACAAGGTATCAAACACTGCATCAATCTCAGCCTGCTCCTCAGGAAGGAACCTGGACAGGTGGCTCTGGTAGGCACTGCTTTCTGCATTTCCCATCTTTTCAACCTGAAACAAAGGAAAAAAAAAAAAGGAATTAAAAAAAAATCCATTAAACACAGAAAGGCATCACAAAGGAAATACCAAACTGAACAACATACCAGTGCAAGTTTTACAAGAAAAGCAAATTATCACCCCTTCCAGGAAATTATTGAGACTCCTATTCAGTCTCTGTGTTCATTGACAACTTGGAGAACATCTGTGAGCAGTAACTGTGCTTTAAAAACTGACAATGTGACAGCTCTTTGCTAAAACCACCCTGTCCACCAATGCAAACACCATCCAAGCCTCTATCAAATGGAAAAACCAATATGATCTAATGGTTAAATTAGCCCATACAAAGTGACCAGGAGTCTGACAGCTGGATTACAGCCCTGATATGAGGGGAAAAACCTGCTGATGGATTATTTATGACAGATGATGCCACATCATTCTGCTGCATTAATGGATTGACCACAAGTCTGCCAATATGATGCAGCACTAAAACACCACCAGTGCAAAGCCTCAGAAAATAACAGCAGGTTTTTCTTCCTAATGACACAGCACAAAAATAGTCTGAAAGTAGCAAAGTAACACAAATACTTAGGAAGACGAGACCAGACCCAGATTCTTATGAAGTCAATAAATCACTGAGAGCTGGTAGCCACAGAATTGAGGTTTGCAGGGGCAGGGGGGTGGTTTGAAGTCGGTTGTTTTTTTTGTTTTGCACACTGAATGGCAGAACTATGATTTCTCTCACTGTCCCAGGATCCACCTGCATTATGGACACTTAATTTTTAATGTTGTCTGGGCCATGTCTGGGCTCTGACTTTCTCCCAGCACAGACCTACAATCCCACACTCCACCACTGGCAGTGGCCTTCCCATCTGTGACTGTAACATAAAGACTCTGAGATGTGGAAGAAAACATCCCTTTGCAGGTTTATTTATGCGAATTCCATCTACTTTCCAACACCTCTTTTTTTGGCTTGTGACTCCCAGTTCCACGGGGATGTCTCTTTGCAGAGGAGCACATCACACACAGCCCTTCAGTATCGAGCCCAATCCAGTATTTTTATTGTAAACTGCCGCTTTATTTACCGCACAACAGAGGCCGCGCTGTGCTGCTGCACCTTCGGGCCTAAAGCCCCGTTTGCCTGCGAGGAACCCGCGGGTCGTGAGGGGAACACCGCAGAGTGACTGCAAACCACGGCCAGCTGCAAAACAGACCCAGAAAACCCGGTGCATTTAAACCACAACCCGCCGGAGAACCGGGGTGGTCCTGGAAAAGGCGCATTTCCCGCTGTGCTGCGCCCATCCAGCCCCGTGTCATCCCTGTGCCATTCCCTGTGCCATTCCCTGTGCCATCCCTGTGCCATTCCCTGCCCGTGTCCCGCCGTATCCCGGTGCCAGGGGTGTCGCTTACCGGGCTCGGCCCCCGAGCGGCCCCGGCGCTCCCGCACCGCCCCCGCTGGCCCCGGCCGGCGCCATCCGGAGCCTCCGCCCGCCCGGCCCTCCCATGGGCGGGGAGGGGAGGGATGGAGGGAAGGGGAGGGAAGGGAGGGACTGGAGGGGAGGAGGCAGCCTGGGCTGCGGCGGTCTCATCTCCCTGAGGATGTTCGTTCTCTTCTCCCCGAGGATGTTCCCTTCTCCTTGAGGGGGTTCTCATCCCTGAGGGAGACCAAGATTCCTGCTTGGAATAACGGCTTCTCCCTGAGGGAACACTCCTTCCTGAGGAGACGCTTCTCCCTGAGAGACCCTTGTCCCTGAGGGAATCCTTCTCCCTGAGGGAACCCTCTTTCCTGAGACAGCCTTTCGCCTTGGGGAGACACTTCTCCCTGAGGGGATCCTTCTCCTTGAAGGGACCCTTCTCCTCTGAGGGAATTCTTCTCCCTGAGGGGGTCCTTCTCCCTGAGGGGACCCTTCTTCCTGAGGGGGCCATTCTCCATGAGAGGTCCCTCCTCTCTCTGAGAAGACCCTTGTTTTTGAGGGAACCCTTCTATCTGATGGGGACCCTCCTCCCTGAGGAAGCTCTCAGCATTGAGATCCTTCTCCCTGAGCCTTTCTTCCCTGAGGAGACCCTTCTCCTTGAAGAGACCCTCCTTTTTGAAGGGACCCTCCTTTTTGAGGGAACCATCCTTCCTTCCTTCTCCCTGAACCACCATGGCCCTAAAACATTTTCCAAAAATAAAATAAAAATTCCGTGCTGTAGCAGGAGCAGACAGACCACCCCCTGTCAGAGTGTGAGTGCCAGGGTGTCCTGGGCTGAAAGCATTTTAAAAAGTCTCCCAAAAACTCTCCCGGGAAGGTCTGTGGGATAAGGTGTTGCTGGTCCTGATCTGTGCTGGAAACAGCTCTTGGCTTTTGGGAAGGAAAAAGCTGCGTGTAATAAATACATTTGTCATGTTCAGGGTGAGCAATAAGGCTCTGCCGAGTTTCAGTGGCAATGGGCAGTGGAGGGAAAACACATCAATCCCTCGAGGAATAGATTAAACTTCTAAATCTGGCAAAATCAGGCTGGGCTGAGACTGAGAGAGAAAAAGGCCGTACAAGGGCTGAGGGACAAATGCAAAGTCACAGGGACAGTGCTCAGGGGCTTCAGTCAGACACCTGAATATATACATGAATTATAATCCCACTGGGTGTAAAACTGGTCCCAGAACTCACTTATTTTCCAGATCAGCATTTTTCTATCTCAGTTACATCACTCAGCAGCACAGGTTTGGTTCTTTCCTTGCTCATCCCTGTTTTTTCTGTCTCTGGTTGGTTTCTTTGCAGCCGGAGCTCAGTGTGAAGCCTCCTCCTCCTTCCAGCCAGGGAGAAGATGTGCAGATTCCCCAAAAGCTGGTGCTATTTGCATTCCTGCAACCAGATACCATGGAACACATCAGCAACTCTGGCATTTTGCTTTTAATTGTAGCCTGAGTGGTGTGGTTTTGTTTTTAATCTTCATGGATGCAAAAATTCATAAAAAACTTGGAGAATATTCTTCTTGCTGCCAGCTCAGAGTCAGAAACACATTGCCCAGAATTCCAAGATTTGAATCAGTGGACACCAATTCACATTTTTATGGTCACCACTAGAGGCACAGGAGTCACCCACCTTCTGTCAACAGCGTCAGGACATGGAAAAGTGAGGGAATTAATGGGATATTCCTGGAATATGAGATTAATGGGAGGCGGCCCTACCCATGGCAGGGACGAGATGATCTTTTCAAGGTCCCTTCCAACCCAAACTATTCTGGGATTCTATGAAATCCAGCAAAGTTCACCTGGAAGCTGCTGGAGACTTATTTGGCCACACGATGGCATCGCATGTTTGGGAAGTTCTCTGTGGAGCCTTCCCCGAGGGTTTCAGCATCGCTGGGATTGTGCTTGGATTGGTTGGATTTACAGGCTGCGTGTGAGTGGAAGTAAAAAGTCGCATAAGAAATTAGTTTAATCCCTTTCCTGTTAACTCTGCAAACATAATACGGACCAGGAGGGTAAAACTCGGTTCTTGGTGCAGATCTGTCCCTGGAATCTGGAAAAAGCCCGCTGTGTGTCTGGTTTCTGTCAGAGAGAATGAATTGCAGTTGATGCCTGAATGGCAGAATAAGGAAAACAAAGCTTTTCCGTTCGGCTTAACTTCTTTTCCAATTTAATTTATTTTTAAAGGCTAGTATTTCTGCGGACATATTGTCTCACATAGAATTGTATGATTTTTGATTTTTAAGGGTTGTGTTTCATATTGCAGCTCTGCCTGTAGGATCTCTCTCGGTCTGGAAATACCAGATAAGAGACTCTGCTCTAAAACTGACTGACAGGATCTTCACAAAGAGACTTCATCACCTCTTTTCTCCAACGACTGAGCTCAGAAGGAGCCAAAAGCTACTGAAGGGTACCCGGCCTGCCTTTTACAAAGCCATGTTCTGCTCCAACCTCTTTTGTTAAACCTCTGTGAACTGTTGAGTTTCTTTGCGAATAAACCGAGCTTCCTGCTGCTGCTGGATGGCGTTTTGTCACTTGCCTGTAACCTCAGGCTGCAAAACTGCAGGGTAACACACTCCTAAAGCCACAAGACACTCACACTAAATCGCAGAGATTATGCTCCTGCTGTGGGGGGAATTTCCAGGTCACAGGCTGACACCTTTTCATCGCCTTTTTGCACCAAGGGTGTGGAAAGTCGAGTTAAAACCTGAAGCATAAGGGCAGGAGTTCTCAGCACTCCCTGAATGAGTAGTCACTTCCTCATGTGTATTTTCAGACACCCAGCAGAGCTCGTTAAGTGTCTCCAGTGCTTTGTTTCTGCCAGTAAGAACGAGAGGATACACGAAGACTCCTTTTAAGGGCATTCAAGAATATGCTGGTATATAAAAAAAGAGGAAGAAAACACAAGAGGGTTCTGTAAACAATTGTGGCTAATTTTGTGAACTGGTGATGGATATGTGTTTGCAGAATTAGAAAAAAAAAATACAAACCCACAAAACCTCAAATTATTTTATTTAAAAGACTGGATACTTTTGACTCGCATAAAATGGAGTAGGTTTGGTTTTATTAGTTTGAAAGACTGTAGAAAATTTAAATGGCCTTAGTTCAATGCAATTCTCATTTCAGTTAAAGTCTCTCATGTCAGGTAAGTCTGCAAGTTATTGCAAGGTAAGAATAGGACGTAAAGGATGAGCTGAGCAGCTGTGTGTTGATACCAAGCACATCTGTTTTATTGAGATTATCTTCTAGTTTCTTTAAAATTCTTTTTTTCTCCTCCCTCGAATGAGAACAGAGAGGAGTTTTGCTGCTCATCAGTCTTGTATACATATGTTAAGGTTCTTACCCTCTGCTGTCAGTGAAGCAGAGAATTGTTCTGATTCACCTTTGATATGATTCATACTTTACACCATGTTCTTGATGAACACTGGTTGAGAAAGGAACCTTGCTGTGCTAAAGACTGTGCAGAGAGAGAGAGATGAGAATTTTTGTTCCAAAGAGCTTATAATTAGCTGCATTCACACATGCATTGAGCAGAACACCAGCCCTCTCAAGCATCACAGAATTCCCAAGAGTGGTGCTACTTCATCAACACCCCACTTTCCAGCAGGGTATTTTGGGGGTACATCCAGCTTTTGGGGTATATTCTCCTTTTGGGAAGGGGGGATTGGGGCTGTACTTTGAAATAAGCCCTTAGGTCTCAACAATCTCTTGCAGGCTGGAGTTTAGATAAGCACTTCTGTAAATGGAGGAAACACATTTGATGCTTTTAACTTCCCATTTATTACTCAGCATTTCAGCTACATTATATTGCAGAACTCTGGCCCTTGCCAAAGAGGTCAAACTTGACCTCTTGAAAACAGTGGAGTCAAATTCTAGAAGACCCTTGGCCATGTTTTAGGGTCTAATGAGCACAGAAGTCATTTCACCTCTTTTTAATGCCATTTAAGCTCCATATTTCCTGTTTTGCTGTAGACGTTGGTTTTTTACAAGCCATCTGCAGTGCCAGCAAGTGAAATCCTGCAAAAATGTTGAGATTTGATGAAACTAATTGTAGGCCCAGCCCACAGAACATCTTGTAGTGTGACCTCAGCACAGAATTCCTTTGACTTTATAAGGTAGAGTTGAATCCTACACCCTGCTGCCCTTTTACATCCGTGTTGTTCAGCCTGTAATTGGCTGCTGTGACAGCTCCACCTTTGCAGCTTCTCACCTGATTTGCCTTTGGGGTTTTGGGGGATTGCCATTTATGGGTAAAAGAACTGGGCTGACTCTCCTCAGAGCTGTGTCCTTAGGTAGAGACAAAGGAAGTTGTGGGTTTTGCAAGTCTTTGGACTTCCCTTTACAAAAAAAACCTCTGCCTGCTGGTAACCAACTCCTTTCTATAAAAGGAGAAAGAAATGGTGGGGGGATTAATCTGATTATTGGTGGTTGGAACTAGATGATCTTGAAGGTCACCTCCAAACTGTTCTATGATTCTGTGATTGTGAGTAGAGATTATACAGTGCAATATCTTAGAAAATGTACTTAGAGGTGGGATAAGAGCCTCCTGTCATAGCCTATTAATGGGGAGGAAATGTGTTACTGCCAAGATGCAAACTGTATGTGCAGTATCTGCAGCCAAACTGCAATGCCTGACTTTACTAAATTAAATTGTAGGATATCTTGTTTGTATATAGATCATAAAGATTGCTCTGTGCTGTGGACTAGATCCTGGTGCCTGGAAGAAACACACAACCCATAGTGAGGGGGGGAATATGAATATGAATCTCTCAGAGACTGCCCTGACCTTGTCTTCCTTGAAATACTGATTTTGCATCAGGGTTGGGTCCAGAGATCCTTTCCATCCTGTAGGATTCTATGATTCAAAACTGTTTCATGGCAAGAACTAGATGGAATTATTACTTTGAGGATATGTTGGCCATTTAACACAATTTTGATGTAGTTTGATATACAGCCCTTATAATTTATTACATAACAATGTAATGCTATTATGGCCCGGGTTTGAGTTATGAGATCTTTCACTTCAAGAAACCATCTGCTGTAATGTTCATATAAACCAGAGCCAATTTAACAAGGCAAATAATCCTTAACAAGGGAACCTTCTCCATGAAATGTGCAACCTGGGATCCTGAGAAACCCTACACAACCACTTCTGGTTATTTTCTGCTTAGCACAGGACCAGTTTGAATTAAATAGGCTAGATTAT
>VYZS01055660.1:9665-25672 GCA_013400695.1 Neodrepanis coruscans
TCACTATAAGAGAGGTGACAAGAGCATTAGTTCAAAAACACACATAGCAGTAAATTACATTACTTTTACAATTACATTTCAGAATTTCAGTTTCTAAGATGGAGCTCTTACTGGCTTTGCAGGAAAATTAAATTGCTGCTGATGCTTATTTGGACTGAATAAAGAGAGAAAAAAATACTAGAATAAATATTCCATTAGTCGTTTGTTACAAAGTAACTTCTTACCTCAACTATGCCTATTTTTCCATCAGTAGTCTTCCCATATTGGTCCACAAAAGCTTTCATTTCAGGTGTTAAGTCCTACAAAGTCACAATGACAGAATCATTACTTTAGGATACAGGGAAACTTATGTAAACTTACTTGAATATTCTAGTAGTTGCAAAATAATATACCACTTTTAATGAAATATTCACACTTATCACAGCTGGACTCTTCAAGTTTAAATGAGTATTTTTTTTGTCATGAATAATGTCGTGATAAATTTTACTTCCTAAGGAATTTAGTCAGTGTGAATGATTGGATTTAAATACTTAAAAGTCTTAGTTTACAGAATTAAGAAATTATAAAGAGAGGTGTGTTGGAAGATATATATAACAGATCCTTCATTTAAAAGCATGACAGTGTAGTTCATAGGCAATTATTAGTCCATTTTCTCAGTTTTCATTTTTAAATTAGTAACTCGAAAGCAGTGTGAAATCTTTCAAAATAAGGAAAATTTTGCTATAATACATCTGAACACCAAAATAGCCTTTCCGCATCTTTGCATGGATTTTTTCTGAACAATGGATGCTATTTTAGTCCTAAAATAACACATCATACTTTTCATTGTTTAGTATTTGGTTTTCATGGAAACAGAGTCAAAATGTCACTGCTGAAATGTAGAGAGGCAGATTTTGGGGGGAGAAAACTTTAAGCAGAACCTTAAATCTTATAGAATAAAGCCATCATAGTTGTTCTTCATATAAATTCATATAAATATAAATATACATCTGTTCTCTAAAGGTTATCCTCATTCCAGGCTACTGCAAAGGTGCCAGCCTTGGGGTAAATATCTAAATATTTGATTTCACACTTTAATTTGTCTTGCTTTGATATGAACTGTCATCAACTTTCAATACTGTTTAAACTTTTAATTTTTGTTTGTATTTCTTATAGGTGTGAGCTGGAGAAACCATGCAGCATGAATCAGCGTTACAGTTATACTAATACAATGCACAGTTCTATGGTAATAGATGAAGATATGTCAGACTTTGGAAATTAAAGGTTTAGTTGCTATAATAGATCTGCTTATATAGGACCTAAGTGATTCTCTCATTAGAGACATGGTGACTCTCAGCTATACAGAGTCCATTGCAGTTTGTCCCCAATTTCACAACCAAAGCTAACTAAAATGTCAATTCCTTGTAGCTGATGCAGTCACGGCCTAGTATCCTATTTCTGTCAAAGTCATCCATGGCAGGTTAGTAATTTGCCATGGCTTTAATTAGAGATGTAGTTATTAATACAATGCACTTCAAAGTCACCTTTCATCTAATGATCCCAAAGTGGGGACAAGTTTGCTTAGCACATAGAATGGAGAATTTAGACACTTCGATTTTAATTAGTCTTGGTTAAATATTGTACTAGTCTTTCTAATAGCAGCTCTGCAGTGCCAGACAGTGTCCAGCCATGGAAAGAGGCACAGCTGATTACAGGTAAAACAAAACAAGATGCTTGTCCTCTAGTTTGTCACTCAGAAAGGACTCGGGGGGTTGGTGTTCACCTGCTCTTGAGGTGCATGATCAGCTATTTATGTTATTCCAATAAATATTTTTTGTCAAAAATACTTGCCTAAATTTATCAAAGTCTACTCTTAAACTTGATACAGATGCAATATTCAATCATTGAAATTAAGAAACTAGCCCTTCATACCTCAGTCAGACAGCTCAAATGAGACATTTGTCCAACAAATGGAACTGTGGAAAAAAGTAGCTTTTTTTGATATAATTTGAAAATGTAAGGATAGATGGCACTACAAAAACACTCACATGACTGTTTTTATAAATCATAAATTTCTATGGAGAAATATTATCATTATCTATATATGCAGGGGAATTGAGAAACCGATGTGGAATAGCCCAGCCAATATCCACCTATTGACACTATCAACCTCTGCTTTAGTCCATTATATCCCAAAGGGTTTTTTTGCAAATAGAGAATGCATTGCATAAAAGTGGGGCACAACAAATGCAAGCTATGCTTATATACTTATATAGGTTTTATCTTTAAAAAAGAGGCAGTTCTTTTAAAATGGCTGAAATTATATCAGATCAATTAACTATCTACCATAATGCATGAAAGATACAGGCCTAAAGTTACCAAAGCCCAAGCCCCAAAGTACACATTCCCTGCATTGGGACTACCCTGAATTAAGCTGCATGCTGCTGTTCTGTCTAACAAAAAACAGCTAAGAAAGTACAGGCTTACTGAGTAGATTAATACAAGGATTAGCATTAGAACATAATTAGAACAGTTCCATGGTTGAAAGACTATTGGGAAATATTAAACCATCCTATGACAGAATCAATGTGATTCTTTAATGCATATGGCATGACTGATGTAAAATCCAGCTATGAAGAATGCATAATTGAATATTTCAAAAATAGTGAGAAGGAGAATGACCTGAAATGCAGAAGTTAATGATGATAAAGAAGCTTTGGGATGTTAAAAGAAGGACAGATGAGGAAATGACATATAACCTACACTAGTTTTTCAATGTGTCCCTTCTGGCAAAAGAATAGAAATTCAAAGCTACTGAATTAGTATCCTCTGAGACAAGAAATGAAGTAATGAGATGCTTGTTTGGCAAATAAGCCTTCAAATCTAAGAATCAGATTAGATTTGAAACCCAAGATGACATACAGCCATACTCCAGAGCCCACAGACCAAGTCCTGAATTTGATGTTGCTACTGTAGATTGCTCTTACCTGAACACAGCAAAGTTAGGTTTGAATCAGAAAAATGGGAAAGGAAAACTTCAATACCTGAGCACTTCTAAAATATAACATAAAATACAGGCAGGGGTTATTTTAAAAAAAAATAACTAAAATTTGTAGCAGGCAAGAATAATCAAGAAAGGCTTTCTGTGTTGCTTTGAGTAGGCGCTTTTTTTTTAAGAGATACACACTTACTTTGAGAGAGAAAAGAATCTGATCTTAAAATGGTAAAATTTTTGTCCTTGAGCTTCTAAATAATATATCAGCTTTTCTACTAACAATACCATTCATACTAAATATACAAAGGCTTTAATATCTTCTTTCTATTGGGAATACTTAAATTTCCTGCACTTTAGTATAGATGAGAAATTTGTCTGTTGCAATACTTAAAATGTACTGAAGTTGTATTTAATCTGTGAAAAAATTAGACTTTTTCCCTCTAAAAAAACCCACATTCCTTTCCTGATTTTCTGTTTTGTTTTGTGGGTTTTTTTTTTTTTACCTTCAGTTTAGGTTTATTGTATTTTTAATTTTAGTTAAAACTTACTTCCATTCATGAAAATGAGAGCCTACACCAATGGCTCTATGAAGAATTAGCTGGTACCTAGACTGCAGTAACATTAGAGGCACTGCTGAGAGTCAGATTTTCATATATGTGAAGTTTACACTCATACAATTAAGAAGATACAATTTTCCACAAAATTAATTATAATTTTTTAAATTTACTTCTAAAATAACTAGGTTATATATTGGACTTGGATGCTAAAAGTGACCTGATTTAGAAACTAATTATTTTAAAGGCAATTTATTTGTTAAAAAGTGTTCACTTCACTTCTATTTTAAATCTTTACATAGACTCTTTCTTTTTCTTTCTTTCTTTGTTTCTTTCTCTCTTTCTTCCTTTCTCCCTTTCTTTCTTTCTTTTTTCTCTTTCTTTCTTTCTTTCTCCTTCCACATAGGTATAATTTGGAGGACGTTAATAATTAATGTCTTAATAACTCAGGAGTGTTTTGTCAACACTGTCAAAAACTTCACTGAACAACTGAAACGGCCAGGCATTGGTACTCATACGCATACCTCTGGTGAAAAGCAAAAAGTGGTAAGGAGTCATCTGCAGATCTATTTATTGACCACCAAGGGGCAGGAATGCATTTCAGCCCGTACTGCCCATTAAGTATGAAAATAAAACACAGTCCAACTACCTCGAAGTGTTGTTTTTTCTTTTTTTTTTTTTTCCATCCCGCTCCACACCCCCTCCCGGTTTTAGAAAGAGTACATATCTGGATCAGATAAGATTAATTGCAATGGGATAAGGTCCCATCCAAGACAAAAAGACAGAATCCATCTATATCCTGACTTTTCTTCTTAAGCACCGTCAGAAGTATCAGCTTGTAGCCTGGCAAGGTATGAACAGGACCTGCTTTCCAGGGAAGTGGACCCTGATCTCACTTTTCCAAAGCAGACGATTTATTTAATTTGTAACCTGCTCGTTTCTAACCGAGCGACTTCCCTTTGCCAGGTGAGGCAGATGCATGACAAGAGAACAAAAGGAACCGGGGCACTGGAGTTTGCTCAAGAAAATTCTTCTTTCCCGAAGAAGACAGAAAAGTGGGGTGAAGCATTAACCTACCAAGCCTGCCTTCTTCCGTGCCTGCTGCAGCTCCTGGATGAAGTTTTGTAGCTCCTTCCCATCCATGAACCCATTGCCTACAACAGAAAGAGTTACGGTTGCCGTCATCGCTCCCTCCAAACTCTCTCTCGCTCTCCAGCGCCGGCAGGGACGCCTCCGACCCGTCTCTCCCTCCCAGGCAGCGGTGCACCGCGCACCTCGCACGGCACCGGCCCCAGTCCCTGACGGCTGCGGGGCTGCACCCCGAGGCTGCGGGCGGCGGCCGCCGGGCGGGCACGGGGCCGTTCTCTGGCGGGACGCGGTGGGGTCCCCCCAGCCTCCCACGGGCCTNCCGTCGGAGTCGTAGTGGTGCCAAATCTCGAAGAACTGGGCGGCCGAGATCTCCACGCCCTGCAGGTGGGTCTCCGCCGTCATGGTGGACGAAGGGAGGTTGCGCGGCGGGGGATGGGGGGCGCTGTCCGCGGTCCTGACTTGACTCTGACCGCGGCCGGCGCGGAGGCGGCAACGGCGGCGGCTCCAACGGCTCCTCCCGCCGCCGCCCCGCCGAGGGCTATTTATGAGCCCGTCCCGGCCGGGCCACTCCCCCCAGCGCTGCCCTCCCTCTCCGCGGGCCCCGGCGCGCCCTCCCCGCCCTCTCCCGACGGCGGCTCCACGGCTGGGGCCAGCCCGGCGGCTGAGACTTCGGGAACCGATAGCCCACGACGTGAGAGAGGGAGGGCAGTGCGGGTGCCGAGCGGGAAGCCCCGAGCAGAAGGAGCAGCTCTGGGACACCCAGGAGTTATTGTGGATCCCTTGGTGTAGAGAGCGTGACCATGAGACGTTGCAACAGAGGCCGAGCACAGCCTCTCAGTTTAGCCATGCTGTTTCCATTTGGAAGAGTGTCAGAGCATAGCAAGATGTAGCAGTACAAAGAAAAAGCCACTTGGGACGCCACGTGTGGTGCAAGGAACCTGTTTCTCACTGCTCCATTCCCAACCTGCAGACAGCTTTGCACAGACTTGATTTTTGAAGAGCTGGGGTAACTAGCTGTACTAGTAACGATGATTAACTTCCTTTTGGGATGACATTAGGGTTAACTGGGTACTCTGAACCACTGGACTTGCCTTTCTCCCTCCAGCACTATCCCTCAAATGTTACATTGAGTTACAATGGCCAAAATGATTGGCTGACAGGACACCAGCAGATAAAGTAGGTAGTATAGTAAGGACGAGGAATGAGATCTGCTAGGATCTCCATATGTTAAGGACAATAGTATGTTAAGATGCACATATAGCATGAGCATAAAAAATTAAAAGGATAATGCAGAAAACAGCAAAATGCTAAGGAGGATGGATAACCCAGAAGGATGAGAGGTGGGTGCTTAGTTAAAGGCTGACATGTCCTGAGAGGGATTTCAGTAGATTGTGTGGCTGAAATCTTGTATGCATTATGGAACAAGATGTGGGCATAGCGATTAAGTAATCATGAGACCTTATACTTGATTCCCTCCATCTTTCCATTCTCCTGTTTCTCCACCTGTTATGTGCAGCATTCTGTCCTTCTGTTGCTGCTGTTTGGCTGCAAGTTCTTCAAGGGATGCAGTGGGTTGGCCTGTGTTTTGTTAGTTGCTGCTTTATTCAGCAAGAAAGACTCTAGAATGTGATCATTAATCTCTTTAGTTAAAAATTCTTGTATTATTGAAAAAGACTCAGAATAGTTTTGCAGCCACAAATACCATTATACTTGAAAAAGGAGTGAAGACATTTTAAATATTTCCTTATAATCAGATTCAGTGTTTCATCACGTGGGAAAAAAAAAAAAAAAAAAAGAAAAGAAAAAATCATGATTGGGCCCATTTCCCATCTAGGAATCATTTTTCAGGCATGGCTTTCTTGGAGAGGTAGACTTCAGTGGGAGCCATATCCTGAAACTTCTGACTGCATCTTGTCTTGAAAATAAAAATCTGAAACTAACATATTTCCATAAAGTAGCATTAATGACCTGAAAAGAGAGAATTCATGAGGCTTTCTTTTTAAAGGAAGAGCTCTGGCCTTGACAAGGGTAAGCACAGAGAATCGAGCCTAGCATTATCCATTGTGCTTGGAAAAGACAATGGGGTGCCAGTGACGCAAGGACTGGAAGGAGACAAAGGTGGAACTAGCATTTCCATCATTTTTAGACAGAAGAAGTCTGTGTCAATGAGGCAACTTCTTATACGCCAAACGTATTGAATTACCCCGTCCAGTGCAGAATTTCAGCTTCCAGCAAGCCTGCAGGAAAGGAAACCGAGTACTGAACCAGTTTCAACAGACCTCTGACTTGCATCTTATGTTGATTTGCTCCTTGCTGCATACCATTTTCCAATGGGACATCAAATCTTGTGCATGTGCCTTTTCTCTGACCCAGAAGACTGTAGCTGAATGGGAGTAAAAACTGTAGCATTTGTTTGGGCCAGCTCAACCATGTTCATCTGACTGTTCAGACTTTTAAATGAACAGGAGCTGCAATGTTTACATTTTCAGAAGTTCTTAGAATAAAATATTTTACATAGGTCATATGTGGCCAGAAGGATTGAAAGAAGTCTTGTCAGAACTTTCCAAATATGCTTCTTCTCCTGATAATTGTATAACTGAGTGCAGATGCTTGGACATGTTGACCTCTAATTATGCTAGCATCTACAAAATCAGTATTGGCTACAGGCCAGTTATGTATCTTTGTATGTTCTTTATGAAACAGTATATCAAGGTGAATGTGTTCATAAGTTCTCACTGCTGGACTTGAGGTGATCCTTTTGCACAGGCATAAAAGTAGCAGACATTTCTGTGCAAAAATAATCACTTATATAACTAACTGCACACCATATTTTCATGATTAATGAATTACCAAGCCAGCATTCATATTTAATCCCACTGGACTCTGCTTCTTATGCAAAACTGAATCGGAAACTGGTCATTTCGATTCCAAGAGGCTATTAATTTCCATTGAAAGAGGAAGCACTGGAGAAGATTTAGAAATGTAGATATATACAGGATGTGATCCATAATCAAATAAAGTCCATGCAAATTTTTCCCTGTGATTCTAGAGGGCTTTATGTAAGGACAAAATTCTTCATATTTTCAGAAATTATATGTATGCTGATAAGCATAAATACAGAAGCCTAAGTCTTGTCGTTCATTTTAACTAGAGTTACATGAGCCAGATCCATATCTGGCAGAAATCAGAAATGCTGCACTGAAGGCAGCTGGGAGTTTGACCCAGAACTGAAGTAGCAATGACTTTCTTTGAAAACATTTGTTGTTCACAGCTGTTCTTCAAAAACTTTTAATTACTTTTTTTTTCTTTTTTTTTTTCTTTTTTTTTTTTTTTTTTTACCATGGCTTTTCTGAGACTTCCTAGCTCTGACTGCCAGACTTCTGCCTTCACTCTCAGGAAAGCACCTAGTGGTAACAACACAAGGGTTTCTCAAGGTCTGTGGAAATCAAATATGCAAATTACAACAGCAATCCAATAAAATATCCCCCCCAAAAAAACAAGAAATAATAGGGAAAGTAATTCTCAACCAGAAAACACCAACATTTCGGCAGCATGTGAAGCACTACAAACTTGATTTTGTTGAACAGCAATCAAAGAGACCCAAATGTCAGAACTTTCAAATGAACATGTCCTACATAAACAACATGAAAGCTCCATAGGAATCACAGAGGTTGTTTACTGAGCTCTTCTAAGTCCACCATCAGAAGATATGTCAAAGGAAGAGACCACTGTGTCAGCCCTCTTCTGAAAGGCCAAATTCTTGTGTGATCCTGAGTTGTGGCTGGATTTGCCTTATCAGTATCTTCTTTTCCATTTGATGCTTAGTGACTACTAGCAACATGGTCTTGAAAGATACGGAAGGAAATTCTGGTCCTTGGCTGTAGTTGCTCACTATGGTCCTGTCTTTCTATATGAAACCATAAGAGTAAGAAGCATCTTGAAGCAAGTTATTTCCTAGGTTGTAATTAAAATTTTTTTGTGATTGTCAGATACAGAGGTCTCTCTTACTCTTCTACACTCCTACATTAAAATACATATCTGAAAAACATCACAAAGAGAAGTCTTGCATAACAGAAAAAGTAGGTAGATTATGCTAATTCTAAACAAGGGCAAACACCTGCACCTATACCGAGTACACTACAGCACATCTTGCTGTTTTCAGTCTTAATGGTGACAGTGGCACAGACCAGATGATAGGTATGGGCTGGTGCTTTATAAAGAGATCGTAGGAACAAAAAAACCTGAGAAAGACTGTTGTTTTTTTGTCCCAGCTGTATGTTTGATCCAGGTACTCAAATAAGACCCCCAGGCTTACTCCTGGCACATAAACCAGGCAGGGAAGCTGGAACAGTGTTGGTACTTGTTTTGGGCTGTGCCAGAACTTGCAGAAGCAGTGTTGTGATCCAAAAGGCAGCTTGAAGATGTGTGCAACTGCCATCAAGTATGGGTGCCCGTGGGTGGAGGAACATGTCTATTTGGCTAATATTGCAGAATAATTTATTGCTTACTTTATCTCCATTTCAATCAGTATGTGTATTCTTTAAAAATGAAAAAGAAAAGGCAGCATTGAAATGCACACTCTGTCTTACACTGCCCTTGGCTTCTATAGTCATGGTAAAACACTACTGACACAGGAAGTTTATTATGCAAATAGAAATGTACATGAGATTTCACTGTTTTTCACAGATAGCACTATATAGAAATGTATTTTTCATGCACAAGACAGAATCATACAAAATAATTTTGAGGACTTAAGATGTATTTTAATAGAAACTGTAAGTTAGTTGGTGCCTTGTGAATTCAGGTTGCAGCCTCAACCTTCCGAGAGGTGAAGCTAGGGCCTAATTCATGCCTTTTTAGCCTACTTTATGCCCTTACAGCCTCATCTGTAGCTTTCCAGGGAGCAGCATAATCACAAAGCAATGCCCAACAACATTTTTCTGAGCATTAGGAAGCCTGAAGTCCATACAAGCATGTGTTGCCATGTCTTCCCACTCTGTTAGATCCTCAGAGCCATCAGAACATTTCATTCTTTACTTTGCATCTCCCTTTTTTCAAGAACAACATGAATGCTCAGCACAGCCCTCATGGGTGGCACTTGCCTGAGGCTTCCTTTCAGTGCAGCTATTCGCAAGGCCTGGAAGCATGGCAACCTGGGGCTCCAGGCATGGGGAAACAGCCTTTTTGTTTGAAGGAATACAACACCATGTTCGTAAGTGAAAAGCTGTACTGGGTTGTCAGTGGCACCAGGAAAAACACCTGAGGTGAATGGGATTTGTTTGATGATCTACGATACTATAGACCAACTAGAAAGCTGAGAAGAAAACAAGTGAAAACATGCAGCATTCTTGTATTTAGCTTCATCTTTTTCAAGATAATGCCTATATTTTCTTGCATTTTTCTGGTAAATACCTGCCTAACTATGAGATTTAGAAGACCCTCAGATATGACCTAACTGATACCAGTAGAGAACAGCTTAGAGATGACCTAACTCATGCCAGGAAAAGCAGCAACTCTTGCTCACCTGCCACAATCCCATAGTACTGTTACACTGGTGGCATGTGGGGTGCTGAGGGCAAAAAGGTAGCCAAAGCTACCCCTGTCATGAGGAGACCTTCAGCTGTTGTCTTGAGCTCTCTGCATGGCACAGACTGACAGGGATGGGCTACAGATCACTGGACCCAGTGCTTTGTCTGAGACCCTGATCCAATAGTTATTAAAATCAGCATTCATCCTTGATTTTCAGTGAGTTTCAGTGGGATTTTTAGTGTGGCTTATGCTGCTGTATGACAGAGGGGATTTTTATGTTCTTTTTGTTTGGGTTTTATTTCTCTTCCACTATTTGGATCATGTATATTTGCATGCAATTCCAAGCAAATTCAGCACAGTTTAGTTGTCTAGCAAGTTCTTATCTGGGATGTTAGTGCTGCTAATAGAAGTGGTAGTTACTGAAGATTTCAGAGACCCAGCTCGTGGGAGATCTTGCTGGGGGACAGATAGAAATTTAGGATCCTAGTTTAGGAGGTTTGTCTATCTGCTTGGAAGGTTCCTGAGTTCCATTTGAGTGTTTAGGACACTTCCACTTTACATCCTGGAGAACTCAGACTGTGTCTAGTTTACTGGGCAGCATGCATGCTTTGCTCAAGCATTAGCTTCACAATGGGAGGAGAGCTGGGTGTGTGTCAGTGCTCTCTGTTCCCAGAGTCCTCACTTCCTGAGCAGTGAGCGGTTTTTTTGCAAAGAAACTTGAGCTGACAGCTGAAAGGAAAAATAGTACGCCCACAGGTCCCGCAGACCTGGTGAGTGGGGAACCAGGGCTGTGGGGTGCAATCTGGGGCACACCTGCTCTGCAGTGCAAGCACATCCATAGGGCATTATTCTCCTTGGAGGAAAAGCTGACTGTGTGACTGAAACTTGGAGATGCAGTTTAGGGGTATGCTAGATGTGATGGGATCAATGTTAAATGGTTGTGTGGGTCAATACCCTGTGGACAGAATGGGAGAAGTATCTTCCTCTCTGTTCTCTGTACATCTTGTTGATTGAACTCAATGCTCTTTAAGAAGAGCATGAATTATGAGAAACACTACCTGTGTCCCAGACTAGTTATGAAGAATTATTACATACAGTTAATTTGTAACTAGGAAATGCAATGTTCTTCATAAAGGTTGAACTAAAAACTAAAACCACAGGGTTTTTTTGTTCGAGTGCACAACACAGGCCTATCCTATCCAATCTGTGTGCTGCAAGGGTCTACCACAATGTAGCAGTTGCTTGAAAAAGTATTCATTTTAGCAAAGTTATGGAATAGAAAGGTGTTTAATAAGTAGCCTCAACCTTTTGTAAGTCGTGGAAAAACTTGTGCTATCTCATTCCAAATTCTTTTATTACAGTTATAGGTCAACCCACACAACTTCAAAGCCGTAAAATTACACGGTATGAGTCTCAAAGGGTAATATGGAAAAAAACAATAAATAAAGCAAACAATATAAGGTGAATAGGTTCATCTTCCAACTGTGCTGAACTCAAAACTAGCTCAGCAAAAATTACGTAAGTGTCGTTGTAATAAAAATCTCAGTCACTGCATGGTGCTTCACAGCAATATGGGTACTTGGTATGGAAAGAAATCTTTTTGATCAATCATTACTGCAAGTGGAGGTCTACTGAAACAGGCATTTAACTCTGTTTCCTTTTACCATGCAAATATAACTGTAGTTCAGCTGTAAGGTCCATTCTGAAGATCAATGGCTGGCAATCTTGCATATCAAATGGAAAATAACTTTTCAATATGCTATTTACCTCCCAAATTATATGAGCTCTTTTTACATAGACTGCTGCATTCTTTTGTTTATTTATTTGTTTGTTTGTTACTTTTAATATTTCCCCCAGCTTATCTCCTTTCTTATCTACAGATTAAAATATATGTGTGATTTTATCAAGAATATAGAACATTAAATTAGGAAAGCAGATTTGCTAACAATGTTTCCCATCTCTCTGATATATATTTTTTTTAAAAGTTTAATGTTTTTTAGAAATTTAAATAATTTCTTTTGCAGAGGAGTTCAAGATCAGAAAAAAAGAAATTTGGTAAGGAATCTCTTTATTGATTCTCTGAGGCATATCACTTCTGAAGAGGACTGCAAGCTACTTCTGAGTAACTCCTGGAAATGATTGCAGCATCTGATAAGCACAGAAGCTTCTTGGAAGCCTGTAAATGATACATTAAAAAGCATTTATTTTGTTTTATTTCAAAATTAGATCGATTCTACCTGCCTGCACTTGAGTTCAAGATTAAGAGCTTTCCTTTCAGCAAATCATAACATAACCACATATCAAAACTGTCCAGGGTTTTCAGTAAAATTATGATTAGAAGGTTTGATATAAAAGCTGGACTCTTTTCTGAGCAAAGATCAGGGCCTTGCCTTATGATCGTGGAAAGAAATGACATTTACAACAGCCAGAGAATGGAAAATGTTAGCAAGCTAAAGCAAACAGTAGCTAAACATTAGGCTTTCACAACACAACAGTTCTGTGTGTCCAATCTGTTATCAGTTTACAACTTTAGCCTCTCAGCCCTCTTTCCAGACTTACAAAGTTCTTTGTTGCTTCTTGATTGAGGTTGACCTGGACTGCAAGGTGATTCCCACTGTGCCTTGTGTGATACTTGGTGGTGTGGGAACGAGCAGAAATGTAAGGGCTGTGCAGACCAACATGCTGCATTATTCTTCATCAGTGAATGAGAGTATTTAGTACCTGTCATGAAAAGATTTTGAGGATTTTGCTTTTTGTCCTCAGCTAAGGACTAGGCAAATCCACCAGCAGGGCTGCCAGTTTGATTAGGTGGAAGCAAAGTAAATAAAGAAAAGTTAACCCTATATTTAAATAGCTCCAAAATAAGCAAAACACTGACATGAAAATGTTACAGACATACAAACCGATCAGGTTTTGTTCTCAACCATAGAGGAAAAAACTGTGTCATGAATACTTCAAATTACCTCTGTCCTTTCAGGATACAAACTTACTTGCCCACGTGTTTTCTCTTGGTCTCACCAATTGCAACACAAGACTGATCTTAGCTCCTGGTTTCTAGTCTCATGTCTGTTTGTGAAAGAAGCATAGGGACACTCCCAGAAAGCCTCTTATCTTCCACAGTCCCACCATCAGAATTTTTACTCAGGTTTTCTTTGTGATCCACCATTAGCTATAGCGGGACTCCTCCCCTGAAGCACAGGAATCCCACATATTCAGGTTTTGTCTGCAGTAAACCTATTCCGGATTTGCTGGGAATGAGAATAATAGCCAGAGGTTTCCCACAACTTTTCGGCAGTGTCTCACTCCTTGTATCCATCACTCAGTTTCAGAATGCCTGTTTTGAAATATCTGTCCCTCTGCTTTTCATCACATACTTGCTCTTCCTGCAATATGCAGGATGGTGAGGAAGAACCTGTCTCTCCATGGAAAAGCGTGTAAGGGAAAACTGGCAGATAAAAGCTGTGCCTTCAAAATGAGATACTCTGCATCCTGAAACAATATGTGAATCTGTGGCCAGAATGGGCAGAGGAAAATATCCCAGAAAGCCACAAAGAACTGAATAAACCAATGGAGAAGTAGTAAAACTTGAGAGCTTTAACACCAGCATCACTGCAGCCTGACAGAGCCTGTGTTAGACCTGAAAGAAGCCCCAGTAAGGGATTATCCTTCTCCCTCCATCCAGAGAGGGATGACTTTCTCCAGCCATATGTATGAAAACAAAATACTCCTGTTCTGGTGCAGACAGAGCTCCAGTAACTTCTCTTGAAGTCATTCTGCATGCAAAAGGACAGACATACCAAAAAGTAAATATCTGTGCTGGTGCTGAGCTCCATTCGAGTCCTGGATTTGTCCTGTGGAGCTTATGCTTAACTGACCAAAATATTGCACTGTAGGTGCCTCACATACTTTAGAACAGGCTTATTCTGTTCTTCTATTCAAAATTGCATTGTTCTCTTTATTTCATGAATATCCTACGTGCCTTTTGGGCTGACACTCCTCTTCTCTGTGATATTATCTAGGGTAGAGAGAAGTGGAGGAATTAGGAGTGTCTTGCATGGCTGCTCCTCAGATTTGTGAGACAAGTTTGCTAACTTCAGCCAGTCTTTCCAGCATTTTTCTAGAGACTTGTAGCAATCTTTTTCACCATATATTTTCCACTGACAAGCCAAATTCATAGAGTGAAATTAATCTTTAATCTTTATAATTAATGTTTCAATTAACCTGAAGATGTATTATTAAATATTGCAATCTACATCTCTTCCCTGGATGGCAGGGTGGGACTTTTTTTAACTCACAGCCACAATGAGCATATTTATGTCTGGCTTGTTGGTGCTTTGCACGTTGATATAAAAGCCATTGTAGTTCTCCAGTTTCTTACATAGGACTCATATTCTTTCCTTTTGCTACACATAAATCTTCAAGGTCATCTGTTCCTAAAACTAATGTACAAAGCAGATACAATTCAAGAAAGTGGGAGGAGGCTTTGATTTCACAGGCTGGCGTAGTGGGCAGTCTGGATTCTTTAAGCAACAAAGTTGGCGGAAGCTTTCTTCATGGTGACATCTTCATATGCAGATCACCGGTAATTGCAGTTCATGATCTTCTCTCTCCACATAATTAAAAGACGGTAAGGCCCAAGTAAATAGCAACAGTGTGCTCCTAAAACGTTGAAAACCAGAAAGTATTTGGAACTTGCATATGGAAGACATGGTCCAGGAACTCCTACCAGAGGTAACCCACATGGTTTACAGGATTTTTGCACTTATTCTCAGTGAAGATCATAGGCAAGCACTACTTCAATCTGGAAGGGGTCTGAATACAGTCTTGATTGTCATAAGAAGGTCTCTAAACCTTGAGAAAAGATCTTTTTCTAGTATGGTATTACAACTAGTATGGTTGTAATATCCTCAGATCCATAGCTTCTGGGCCTTATTTATCCTTCTCCCTGTCACGATGGTCACAAAGTATGTATGTGAAAAAGGACAAACATGCTCTTGGGATTCCTCCCATTCTTCCAAATGATGGATTTATTTGATTAAACTAGTTGATTTCTGGTTTTACACAGCCTGTACTACTGGTGTGTGCAGGAACCTATACACATTTGTGCACTGTGCTGGGGGAAGAGCTGACTGGTTCACTGGTGGGACTTAAAGGACCAAGTAATGTTCACTTCTATCCCAGCGAAGGAGGGGAGTGCTGAGAGTGTATCTTATATCATGAGAAAAATTAGAATGTGAAGCTTAATTTTTAAAAGTTTATTTAAAGAAGAAAGGGGCCAAGGCTTTTTTATAGAATAAAGGAATATCTTAAGACTGCTTCTGATTGAGCTGCATTTTCTGCCCGAATTCCAGCAAACTAAAAACCTCATTTTTTGGTGTTTGAAGATTCTTAGAGAGCAAAACTTTTTGGCTTCTGAGTCCTGATGTTGTGATATGAAAATCTTTGAAGGTGTTTTGAGGTTGAATAAGTTTATTAATAATGTAAGCTAAATTAATGTCCAGTATGATTTTTTGTTCTCTGAAACAAAGTTGTTAACAAATGTTGGAAAAAAAAGTAAAAATGTAACACTTTGCAGATCAGTTTTTCAAATGAATCTTTCTTTCTCCTAAGAGAAGAAAGTCTGGCAAAAGAATAATATGCATTGTTTAGTCAGATTGCCTGATACAGGCAATGCAGTTTAGAGGTTTATATCTGGTTCCAAAGTCTATGTCTAGGCACTGGTGAACACAGTGTATGACTTTCCAAAGTTCGAATGCACAAAAATCCTAGTAAAGCAGTGGAAGTTGTAGATATTCACCTTCATGAAGGTTTTTTTTCCTGCAGGCAGAAAAGATAATAATCCTCATCAGTACTCAGAAGCC
>VYZS01055661.1:0-23096 GCA_013400695.1 Neodrepanis coruscans
CTTTTCCAGCCTTGGTGATTCTGGGATTCTGTGATTGCCAACTAGTTTTTAATTACACCTTCCTTAACATGAAAAAAGCAACAAATGCTTACTAAACACTCTTCCTTCCACCACAAGTGCACACTTCAGTTTGATGAATGAGGGAAACATTCAGCCAAATTACAGATTTATTGATTTTATATTGACATCCACAAATTGCACAACACTGTTGTTTAAACCAGACTATCCACAGTGGTATTTGCTGACACTAATATTGTTTCTCCACTCTTTTTGTGCAGGAGTTAAATCAACACAATTCTTCTGACCATTTAGAAACTTGCAAATATACTGATTTACTCATCTATTTATATTCTGCTTATGTTAGACAGTAGCAGAATAAAAATTTAGGCCAGGATATGTGCACACAGATATGTGCACACAGATGTATATCTGCCTCTATACACAGCCCTCCATATGTTTGATTTTACTGATAACTGAAAATTAAAGGGTGAAAAGATACCTATTGAGTGGGACAATTTTACTAAGGGGCTGGGTTAGACATCACACTTTTAATTCCTACCTTTAAAGACCCCAGAATGATAACAGATATTCTTGAGCCATATTGCTGCTCAAGTGGTGCTGTGGTTCTTGCTGTTTTGCCAAGTAACAGCTTGCACACCTTCATTCAAGGACTGCTGAGGTCAATGGAAATATTTGTATTGACTTAGGTAGTGTTTTGCTTAGCACCTAAACTGAGCTGCAAGAAAATGATTAATTCTGGGTGAGTAAGTAGCTGCCTCTATACACAGCCCTCCATATGTTTGATTTTACTGATAACTGAAAATTAAAGGGTGAAAAGATACCTATTGAGTGGGACAATTTTACTAAGGGGCTGGGTTAGACATCACACTTTTAATTCCTACCTTTAAAGACCCCAGAATGATAACAGATATTCTTGAGCCATATTGCTGCTCAAGTGGTGCTGTGGTTCTTGCTGTTTTGCCAAGTAACAGCTTGCACACCTTCATTCAAGGACTGCTGAGGTCAATGGAAATATTTGTATTGACTTAGGTAGTGTTTTGCTTAGCACCTAAACTGAGCTGCAAGAAAATGATTAATTCTGGGTGAGTAAGTAGCTGCTGAAGAAGCAGCTAAGACAACACAAAAGCGCCAGCAAGAAGAAAAAAAAAATTCACAAAATAACAATATAAATGAAGAATATTAATTGATGACAGAAAAAGAAATGCTTTCTTACCCTTCCTACGAGCACAGGATCTGGTCCTGTGTACTCCTCTATGACAAAGAACTGATTCCACACCCAGCCTCTCTTGGAACGATGCAGAACTTGTCCTTCTTTGCCTTTCTCGTGGTGCCCATGGAGGGATGGCCGGGAGTGGTTCAGCCTCTCTGTGCTCAGGGCATGGCTGCAGTACAACATGCCCAGGCAGATGAGAGCAGCCTGTAAACAATTGTCCTCCTTCATTTTTGGTTATTCTGTAGGCACAGGAGTATCCAAGAATCTACCCCTTCCACCTTGGGAGTCAAAAAGTTGGGGGCCGCTGAAGGATTTCAGGCAAACTGTTGTGCACATAGGATGGCACCACACATCAAACACATCCCCTTAATGCTCTGCAGCTTCCCAGCTTAATTCCTGAAAGAAAGCAAAATGGAGAAGATTGTCAGTTCTTTTTTAGAAGTCTTTGAGGATGCAGGGTTTTTTTTTTAATTAAGGGAAATAAAACTAGGGCTCCTTGGTAAATGTCAAGATAAGAAGACAGAAATATATCAGTAATTATGAAATAGTGAGTAATGAGCATTTGGTGTTTTGTTACATGGAACAGCCTCCTGACTGGAAGTTGAAAGATAGGGAGTCATCTTCTCTTGTGATCCTTTCAAAGAGATTTAGCCCAAAATGCAAGGTAACTGCAGAAATACCTGACTGATGTCTAATCCCTCTCTGGAGCTCAGACACAAGCCTTAGATAGAAGCTGTTAAGCCACAGGTCTGGATTTAGGGGAGATACCAAGATTTATCAAGAATGCAATATTTCTCCACATGACTTTTCCTGATCAGCAGATTTCAAGGCTGAACAGAACTACCCATGTTTTTCTGGGAGGAGCAGGGGCTGACAGAGCTCCAATTTACATCTACAGTTACATTATCTACATGATCTAAATGATCTAAATGATCTACAGTTTACATTTAGGCCCTGGAAGCACCTCTGAGGATGGAGTCAGCAAAGCAGAGAAGCAGCACTGATTGCCAAGTCCTGCTGGCTTGGGGCTGCTGACAAGAAATGCCACAACCCAGTAAAAACTTCATCAGATATTTTTGATAATGTAACGATTTAACTGTTTATTCCGACTTTCTTTGTGATTTAAATGACCAGGGTTATATTGATTTCTTACTTTCTAATACTTCTGAAAACACCAGGCCAGAATAACATCTGAAGGAGAAATTGCATAATACAGTGAAACCTGAACTAAGGTCTAAACCTCCAGCAGTTCACAATCCATCACAAAATCCACTTAGAATTCTCCCTGGGTTTTCCAATATATTCTCCTTGAATCTTTACAGAACACCCAATTTTACAAGGTCCCTGCAATGTTTGTTTCAGCTTCCAGTGTAATTCATTTTGCTCTTCTGCAAGATATTAATAAAATGCTTGATGTTATGCTCGTATAGGTAAATGTATAAATATGTGCTGCCATCAGCTCTAAGCCAGAATGATTTTTTAATGAGAAAAAAGATCTTACACATGATATTTTCTGCAGAGATAATGTGAATATAGGGAAAACTCAAACCCACAACACATTCTTTAACTCCAGTAACAGATAAACATCTCACAGGTACCAAACCCACTCATTTGTCTTTCTCACATCCTAAGCAGTCGTGTCCTCCTGTCCACATTTGCACAGTTACATAAAAATACATGGGCAAACAGGGGTTCATAAATTGGGAATTAAATATTTGAATTCCTTTCCTCAAAAAAGACAAGGTTTTAATTTTATTTTATTGAAAACTGAAACCACCTCAGTAACAAGGCCACAATGGCTCCAGCATAATGAATTAAATCAAAGTCACACACAGAGATGTGAACTTTTCTGAGTATATTTATTAAGTACATGTGTTGTACCCATTAAATTCTTACTATTGTCATATGATGACACAGTTACAGTTTGCTCACTCCAGCATGGGACACAGGAAAATCCCTATTGTTTTGCCCAGGAAAATACTTTTATATGTGTGGGAAGTATGGAGCATTAGGTCTGTGGTTTCTATTTTGTGTCTCAGTTTTGTTGAGGAGTAAAAATAATTAACGACTAAAGAGCCTGAAAACTGAGATTTCACTGATTTTAGAGGTGGCTTTAAGATACAAAGTCTTTCAACATTAGTTATTGTAGTGGCTCTCAATAATAATGGTTAATTCTGAAAGGAAAGAACAACTTGTTCCACACAGTTTTGCATAGAAAAATTCAAATCAAACCCTTAAGAATGCAGTCTTGACTTCCCAAGCTTCCCTAGTATTTAACTTTATTAAACGATGGTATATCTTTATAAACACAACCCACCAAACTCTCTGCTCATCCCACAGATGGAAAATGAGTTATGTCCTGTGCACTAAACACCTCTGCATTTACATCCTCCTGGCAGGTGGAAATGGGACCCCCAGCAACCAGGCTCTGAGCTTCCCCCTTTTGGCTGCTTTGTCCCCCGAAATGCACTGGTGTAACCAAATCCTGCACCTAAAGGCTCAGTCTGCTCCAGAACTGCATCCAGCTAATCAATGCTGCTGGATCCAGACACAGTTTGCTCTGGAGTGTCCTTTGAATTAAACAGCCCCTGGTTCCATTCCCAGTACAAGTGATGACACTGGAGAGGGATCTGTACTTTAGGGATCACTGTGTGCAGCAGTTAAAGGGGCCTGGACTGCTGGAAGGCTAAAAGGAAACAGAACTGAAATAGGAAGATATTCCTGGACAGCTGTGCATTTTTAAACCTGCTGTGAAAAAAAAAACAAACCTGTAAGTAAACTGCTTATGTTAATAGACTTTGGATGCATTGGAAAATTAAATTCACTGATAATCATTCATCATTAACATCACATAATGATCTCAGCCATGAAAATAAGTAAACAAATACCCCCACTACTCCCAAACTTCTCAATACTGTTATGTAAACCAGTAAACACTTTATAAAGCTGCTTAACAATAATGGAAGAGCCAAGCTGATACATATGCTGCTTATTATCAGCTATTCAAGTGTGAAGTGCTGAAAACAAAATGGTAATCACAGATCCATGGCTAATTTACTAATAAGGATTTAAAGCAAAGTTTATTTACTATCTTTTGGTTTATCCCCTGCATGCATAGGGATAGAGAGCAAGCAGTAAGGCTGTATGTCTTCAAGCTAAAGAAAACTATTATCTCTCATCCACTACTTCATGGAATCACAGAATGATCTGGGTTGGAAGGGACCTTAAAACTCATCCCATTCCATAACCTGCCATGGGCAGGGACACCTCCCACTGTCCCAGGTGGCTCCAACCTGGCCTTGGACACTCCCAGGGATGGGGCAGCCACAGCTTCTCTGGGAAACCTGTGCCAGGGCCTCCCCACCCTCACAGCCAACAATTTCTTCCCAATATCCCATCTAATCCTCCTCTCTGTGAAGCCATTCCTCCTTGTCCCCTTGTCACTCGAGTTCCTGATGGACACTCCCTCTCTGGCTCCTGTAGCCCCTTCAGCTTCTGGAAGGGGCTGTGAAGTGTCCACACAACCTTCTCCTCTCCAGGCTGAACAATCCCAGCTCTCCCAGCCTTTCCTCCCAGCAGAGCTGCTCCATCCCTCTGATCATCCTGGTTCCTCCTCTGGACTCTCTCCAGCAGCTCCATGTGCTCCCTGTGCTGTTCCCCAGGGCTGGAGCAGCTCTGCAGGTGGGGTCTCACCTGAGGGGGCAGAGAGGCAGAATCCCCCCCTCCCCTGTTGCCCACGCTGGGGCATCAGCCCAGGTTTAGTTGGGTTTTCTGCACTGTGAGCACACAACTGGCTCCTGTCCTACCTTATTTTAAAAATCACTGAGACTCTTTACAGTAATTGCTTCTGTTTGGAGTTATAGTGTGAAAGGACTCCTTTCCAGCAGCAATACCAAACTGGCTCTTCATTAAGTGACCCACAGCTATTCAGGCTGCAGTTAAAGCTGGAGCTGCAGACAGAAAGGTCTCTGTGGCCTCCTCCTGCCCCCTCACCTTCTCCCCTCCTGAAGTTCCTGCTCTGCTCACTCACATCGTGGTTGCCCCAGCAGTGAGTCCTCTGACTCCTGCTGCAGAAGAAAAGCTGAGAGAATAAATCCACAGGGTTCCACTGAAGTCTGTGACATTGCTTAAATTCAAACCAGCTACACTTTGGCTTTTTATAAACTGCTTTGATTCTAAAAGGCAAGGTCCACATGATGCTCTTAGGTTAGAGCTAAACTTATAAAGTGACTCCTTTCCTCTTGTGGAAAAATACTTCATAATCCTATAAGCATAGAATGGAGATGTAAGGATGGCAATTGCTGCAGCTGCCTGGGCTGCTGCTCCAGTGAGCCTCCCAAATTTCTGTGTGCAGCTCTTCTACACAGGCACTGCACAGACAGTGACCTGACAGACTCATTTGCTGTGAATGTTTCTACTATTTTACTTTTAAAAATCACTATAATGGATATGTCCTCAGTTTTGTTATTTCTGCCCATGGATTTTATTTCTCAACCACAGCAAAGCAAATCCCAGTAGGCAGCTGACCCAGCTGCAACATTGTCCTGATTTTGGCTGGGACAGAGTTAATTTTCTCCCTGGTAGCTGGTCCAGTGCTGTGTTTTGGATTTAGCAAGACAATAATGTTGATAGCACACTGATGTTTCAGTTGTTGCTGAGGAGTGTTTATAACCAGGCAAGGACTTTTCTGCTTCCAGGAGGCTGGAGCAGAGGCACAAGAAGCTGGGAGTGGACACAGCTGGAACAACTGAACCAAAGTGACCAAAGGGATATTCCAGGCCATATGACATCATGCTCACAATGTTAACTGGGAGGACTTGGCCAGGGGCTACTGCTCAGGAGCTGGCAGGGCATAAGTCTGGGAAGTAATTGCATTGTGCACCATCAGTTTTGTATATTCTAATTATTTTCTCATTATTATTATCATGATTTTCTTTTATTCTGTCCCATTGAAGTGTCATTATCTCAACCCATGAGTTTTCTCACTTTTACTCTTCCAAATCTCCCTCCCATCCCAGGGGAGGAGCAGGGAGTGAACAAGTGTCTGCGTGGGGCTTGGCTGCTGGCTGGGCTCAGTCCACAACAAACATCCATCATTGTTTAGAATTGCACAATACATCATTTTGAAATTCCAAGTTTTCCTAAGAAATCTGTAAAAAAACCTGCTTCCCACTTCCTTAAGCTTAGGGGATGCCAAGATTCGTAGAGTCATAGAATCAGCTGAGCTGGAATGACCCAGAAAGATCATCCAGTGCAACCCCTGCCCTGCACAGCCCCATCCCCAAGAGTCCCCCCTGTCCCCAGAGGATCATCCCAGCCCTCCTGGAGCTCTGGCAGCCTTGGGGCTGTGCCCACTGCCCTGGGGAGCCTGGGCAGTGCCCACCCACCCTCTGGGCAAAGCAGAACCTTGGCCTGAGCTCCAACCTGCCCCTGCCCTGACACAGCTCCAGCCCATTCCCTGGGCTCCTGGCCCTGCTCCCCACAGAGCAGAGCTCAGTCCCTGCCCCTCCTCTGCCCCTCCCCAGGAAGATGCAGACTCTTATCTCTGCTCCAAAATGAACTTGTTTTCAAAAGAAAGAAATCCATTGACATCTTTTAACTGATTAAAAGAAATGTTGAAAATTTTGGTATTGAATAATAACTTTATCAGAGATAAAGGGAGAGCAAGGGTTAATCAGCCACCACACAATGCCATCAGCATGGCACAGGAACACAATGAGACTCCCAAATGCTGCCCATGGAAGTTGATCAGCTAAGGAATGCAGGGCTGAGAAATATTACAAAAATCTATTCTAACTCCAAAAAACAAGACATAGTGAGGTGTGTATTGAAATGTTGCATGGAAATAAAATATGTCCCCAAGTGCTTGTGAGAACAGGCTGTCTGGGCATTTCTAGGTGCACAGACTGTGGCTGTGCTGTACCTGGAGTTGTTATTTAGTTTTGGAAATGAAAAGCCCACAAGTTTCAATTTTGACATAAGAAAAGTCTCTTCTATGATTAGGAAATAATATCCACTGATATTCCTAATGGAAATAGACTGTTTAAGAATTCAATTAAGAACAACAAATATCATAAACCTGAAAAATAATATTTTCCACATACTCTAAAGAGCTACTCTCCAAAGTCTACAGAGCTCCACACACTGATGTGAATGACTGCTCAGAAATGACTGACAGCAGAAAGTAAAGAGCCAGCAAAGATTCTTTTAATGACAAGACCAGTGGAGGAAGTGAAGTCTGGCCAATTTTAAATTCCTTTCATTGTATTTATAGCAAAAATAATCCCAAACGTCTCTGATGATTTCCTGCAAGCTATTGAATGACCATATGCCAAACTCTAATAGCATAAACAATTTTTTCTGATTTGTCTAGGCTGTAACTTCTGGATGAGACATTAAAATGGCAATTGTTCTCAGGAATACACTTGGCAGAAAGCAGCCAAGACCACAGTGTAGCAATATAATAATGGATGATTATGTTCTGAAATGTTTTGCACAAGTATCAAGTAAATATAGCAAACTCCCAGTCCAAGTGAGATCTGAGCTGTAATTAGAATTAGCTGAGGAGATGAATGATTTATTTTACAGTAATTTTATCATAAGACAAGGAAATGAATAGTTTTTTAATGACAGAATAAATATTGGATCATATTAGTTCTGGAGTTGAGAGTGCCTGAGGTTTGGGCAATTGGGGTCATGAAAATGAGCAGTTCCCATGGAAAGGAGGTAGGAAACAGATTTTCACATCAAATCATCAGTCGAGTCCCACTGAGCCGACACTGTTTAATCTTTAGGGCATATCAGGAATTTAACTTCTATGGAGGTTTTTAATAAAATACATGAATTGAGGGCTGTGGAACAGCTCTGTGCACAATTATTTCATTACTCATGTGCATTGATGAATGTGTGAGGAGCTCAGCCTGGCATCTATCTGCACCCTCTCAGAGATTGCTGGATCCAAACACCTGATGCCAACCTAATTTCAGGAAAATTTGTGCACATTAATATGAAAATATGTTTGAAGGATATTAGTTCTTGTTGCAGAAAGCTGTTCAGCCCTAACCAGTCAGATTCAAACATCTTGATAACCTAATATTTGATTTAAATTTGATTTTTTTTCCTGTTTAACAAAATATTGGTCCGTTCCTTATTTCAAGAAAATAGCACATAAAAAATAAACAAATAGCCTGTTCTCTTTTGTTTGTGAAACAAGATAAACCACCAGGAATCAGTACCTTGCACATTTAACATCATTCTCTCAGTTACTTTTGGCTTTTAAACTGTTCTGCATTAACAGAGCAATCTTTGGATAGTTTCTAGTTTAGACTTCCCAACATACTTGTGGAATTAAGGCCTCAGCTTTTATTTACATGAAATAATGTTATGCAACATATCAGGCCCTTTATGCAGCACATCCAGTTTGCATGACACATACAGCAAAGCCAGTTGTAAAAATAAATCCTTTAGTCCTGAAAAATGCCAAACTTTGATAGTCCAGATACCCTAAACCTGGTCAGGACTCAAATTAGGATTATTGCCTTTTTCCACTGAAACTGGAGGAAGACTGATTTGTCCTTGGCAGAGGACAATGATGTTCTGTGATATGCAGAACTCACAGAGCCCAACACTGGTGTGGCATCATTTGCAAAGTCTGCTTGGAATGGAATGAGCTGAACTGGAGGATGAGAGAACATCAGCTTTTTTAACTTTCAGCTGCCCCACAGTTAAGAGATTTATGTGCCTTCCCACTCAGGAAATCCTCCCATCAGGATGATCTTTGTTTCCTCAAACCATCCCCTTCTCCCAGGGCAGCTAACTCCCTGTGAGCCCTTCTGCACCACTGAATGACTCTTCTTGCTTCTTCCAGCAAACAGCAAATAACCCTCATCTGAAAACAAATCGATTTTAAGTCTTCTGTGTCATCCACAAAACATAATTAGTCTTATGAGACAAAAGTATTTAGTCCAGGAAAAGGTATTTTTGATATTTAGAGATACTTGGGGAAAAAATTCCACTGACCAATGATAAAGTCACGCTCCCCCAGTTCATGTTCTGCACAAATGAAGCTGTAAAGGATTAGACTCTGAGGCTGCAGTTCTGAAGAGCTTAGTATATATAACTTATATATAAAGTTATATATGGTGTGCAAACAGCCAAGATTCCAGAAGTATCCTACTACAGAGGGATTCTAGGTCATGGCAAGATTTGTAAGTACTAAATACAGAAATAAAATCTTTACAGAACTGGCGATTTCCATCTTCACAATAGAAACTGCTTTAAAAATGCTAAGTAAGTTTTGTAGAATCCTATTCAGAGTTCTGTAGAATCCTGTGAAAGGAAATCTTAATCCTTTGCAATTTTAAATTATGTTTTATAGCACTGTATTGGATTACTGAGATGTTTAAAGCCAATAATCCCCAGCTGCTCCAAAGAACACTTTCTGAAACTCAGCCACGTTTTCCTGGAGCAGCTTTGAGACCCAGCATTACAAACTCATAGACAAACACATAAAATGATGCCTCTGAAAACAGAAGTCATTGTGCAGGAAAGAGGAAGAAAAATAACCTCCTGAACAGTATGATGTGATATATCTGTCAGTAACCACCTCTGAATTCATCATGGAAGGAAAAGCATTTTCCCCAAGCTTTCATTTAATTTGTACTCGGTTGAGAAGAGTGAGATTGCCACTGGTACCTCATACAAAGCAGGAAGACAACTTTGTGCATTATGAAGTGTATGACACAGAAATAAGGCTGAGAGAGTGATATTAAAAGGCTTGGGAAATGAAAAATGGCTGTAAACAGAGTTTTACATTTACTCACTGCCCTGGGGAGATCCACTTAAGATAAATGTGACAGAGGCTGTCTAGTTTAAGCATAGACTCTACAGGGAAACAACCAGCACAGGAAAGGTAGTCCTTTTAAAGAACATGGTGATTGATAGAGTCATTGCAAGTAATGACTAAGCTCTTGGTGGAGTTTATTTAAGTAGCAATTTTGATCTTGTGCATCTCAGACAAACTGGGATTCTTCTAATTTCCTGTGTACTCAAAGGCCAATGTAGTTCCATCCCACTTTCAGAGTTTCCCATTATCTAAGTGGCTCTAAATGACACCCCGAGGAAGAAACAAATAATAACTAAAGTCAACTTACTTCCAACTATTGATGCTGTACTTACATGCTGAGCCAACCCCGAATATTTTTTTTGTCCTAGGAATTTATCCATATGAATGTCTAAACAGCACTTTTGGTGTGACTGATGCTCTGTTTGGTTTAAGGAGTGAAAACCTATCAAAACCTAAAGACTGCAGGCAGGTCCTGCTCAGCTACCAAAGCAAGCCAGAAGGAACTCCCCCAAGCAATCATTTCCATTCCTGTTGGGCTCTCTAATCTCTTGCTGAAGGGCTGACAGCCCCCACACAATCTGAGATCTAAATCCAGTGGTGTTGCACTTCCAGCTTCATTTCCAGAGGCAGCTTCAGCACTGCTGCTGACATGCCAAACTATCAAAGCATCCTGTGTGGTCTCCAAATATCCAATGAAAAATGCTTAGAAACATTTTTCCACTTTGGATANACAATCTGAGATCTAAATCCAGTCCGTGGTGCTGCACTTCCAGCTTCATTTCCAGAGGCAGCTTCAGCACTGCTGCTGACATGCCAAACTATCAAAGCATCCTGTGTGGTCTCTAAATGTCCAATAAAAAATGTTTAGAAACATTTTTCCACTTTGGATATAATTCAAGGCTCCTGAATCCCCTGGTCCCCTTCAATTTGGTCTCCCTCAAGTAGAAAAGTTCCTGATAAAAGACTTCCACCTTGGAAGAACATGCAAACCACCCTGGCAGCAGCTTGTTTCAGTCTAGCAACTGTTGTGACTTTCATCTAGAGGCTCAAATTCTCTTCTCTGCAACATTTATCTTCATAAAACTTGACAAGTTAATGAATTACTGAATCTCTTTTACAAATGCATTTGCTAAACAGAGAAAGGTAAGATCTAAATTACAATCAGAGCCTTCTTTTCTCAGCTTTCTTGGAGCTGCAGAAGGAAGAGTTCAGACCCTTCAGTAATGCCCATGAAAGGTTCTTTTTCTGATAGTTTGCTTAGTGCAAATTTCTTCCATAAAAGGCATAAAAGCCACTCTGAGATTTCTGAATGAAAAATGTAATCAATAATTAATTTTTGCCAAGCCAGAGTTTGTGTGTGAAAAGACCTGTTTGGGCTTGATAGCATGAGATTATACCTCAGAATATTCAAACACATTCCTAATCCAGACTCAACAGCACTAATAAAGGAGACCATCAGTTTAAATACCTAAGGGGAGGCTCCAGCTGAAAGGACCAAACCTTCAAATTTATATTATTTGCAAGACAATCACAAGATTATCATTCAAACAATAATTGCATAAGTATCTTCTGAGACCTCTTGTAATCAGTGAAAAAAGAATTTAACTTAATATACTTAACTAAATATACAAACAAAACACCACCTTCAGCCCCCAGACCTTCCCTTTTGCTTCCTGACCTGCTCTGAGCACAAACCAGAGGAACCATCCCCATTTTCAGTGTTCCAAAGCCATAAGGACTAAGCCATAAATCCCAACATTATGTTACAAAGCTAAAAATGCAGCAAAAGGTGTTAAAGTGATACAATTAGATGCTAAGTACAGAAATAGCACAAAACAGGCAGGCTGGTGTCAGCTTGCAATTAAAATTTGTTTTTCATTCAAATGACACATTTAGAAAAAAGGGCAAATTATCCAGGATATCTTTCCTGAGCAGAACTCATTTTGAGTTAAACCTGCTCATTACATATTTCTGACTGATCATATGAACAGAGACATCCCAGAGACTATGGCCTGGCACTATTTCTGACCCATAATTACAAGTGGTTGTGACAAAACATCTCATTTCTGTTCTTCTGACAGAGCATTAACAACAATAGTTTCAAGGCTAGGGCTGGAATGATGTTTTGTTGTCAGGCTCTCATCCAGCAGAGGCAAAATTTAAATACTTCGAACATGCTCTTGCATAAAAGTTTCAGAAACTGATGTTTCAGCTTGTCATGAGAAATTGGTAAAAAAAATGGGGATTTTAAAAATTAGATTAATAACTGAAGCTATGAATCAACTATAATTAGATGTGTTTGGGAGGGGTATTATATGTTTTAGTGATATAAACACCTTTTGCCTCCTTTTCTTTGATGCCAAGGGCAAGACTTCACCCTAAGAATGCAATAATCAGGATTTGTGCCACGTATTTGCATCCAAAATCACCAACCAGATTTTTTAATTTTAAATCCCCAATGTCTCTTTCAGCAAATGGGACAATATAAAAGTACTGTGTGTGGGAAGGAACGTGTGCCCAGTCAGGTGAAGCTTTAACTTGCAAACCAGGAACAGTTTTCCCACTAATGAAGAGCAATGAAGTGTTACTTAAAAATGGGTTTGTGAAAAAGAAAGAGGAAAACAACCTCTTGGTTGTTTGGTAGAATGGCTGGATTGAGATCAGTTAAATTTTTGGATTGAATGACCTTCAAATGAAGCAAGGAGGGAGAAAAGAACTTAAAATCACAGCAGAAAATCCAAAAGCCAATAATAACCCCCCAAATACATGAACATATGTACATATATACACAAATATATAAAAAAGACTGAAAGCTCCATTCAAAATAATAGAATTAGACACTTATTTTCTGCATTAAATAAGCCCTTACATTCAGCATATTTTCTACCAAAATGTTCTTTTCCAAATGTTGCCAGGGTGATATCACTATTTCAATCCAACCAATTGCCTTTGAAGTCTCCCATAACAGTAATTAAATAAATTGCTCTTGGAGTAATTATGTTTTTTTCTGGAAAAGGCACTATCAGGTTAAAGAGAGAGGAGAGAGTCTGTCACCAAACATAATCTTTCTAAATGCATTGATACCTGTTACATTTATTGGAAGAAGGATGGAATACTCAGAAACTTTGGATCTTTTTAGTTTTGTAAAAGGCAATGTCGACTTCCCAGCTGAAATAGGAAACACTCTGAAATGACTGCTGCCAGTCCTGGGAGTGCAGAGAGAAAGGAAATGGAAGTTGTATCAATAGAAAGCTTTTAAAGACTATGTATTAAGCCCAGGAGAGCCAGTGTGAGCTGGAAGCCCAAATTCCAGTGTTAGAAGCAAGTGGCTGATGGACTGAGAGCCCAAGGCTAATGAGCAAGTGGGTTGTATAAATGGAGCTCTCCATAAATACAGCCTGTTTGCAAGAGCTGCAGGCTTTGGACACTGGGTTACTGCAGCTGAGGAGGGTCTGTGCATGGCAGGGCTCCCATCTCTCTTCTGGGAATTTCATCATCCCTGACAGAGGGAAACAAGGCTTTCCCAGTTCCAAGTCGTTTCCAAAGACGTAACTTGGTGTTTCATCTGTACTTTTTGCCTTGTTTCCAAGTCAGGCTCAAATTGTTGGTTGCAGTGTTTTGACTGTCCCTTAAGTTTTGTTCTAGTTTTTTTTTTTTTTTTTCCCAGATGAAGTACTTTTAACTTTGCTAAGGATTCCCCTATTTTTAGTGGAACTTTGCCATATACCTTGTGAGCAGCCTGCAGCCCCCACTGATTTCACCACCAGGACCCTCTGCCGTGTGCTCTGTGCAGTCCCAGACTCCACACAATTTAAATACTTGCTGGTTTTGTTCCCATTGCAAAGAATCTGGAGTTTTCCCATTTGAAAACATTTTCAGCCAGTGGGTGTGTTTGTGTGTGGTGCTGAACTCTCCCATCTCCTTTTCCCTTTAAATCTCTTTGGTAAATAAGAAAAGGCTGCATAAGGTCCATATGGATTAGTATCTGAATTTCTGTATGTCATACCCAAGGACACTTATCTAGTGCTGATCTGCAAAGTTAACCTTGTATTTTCTCACCACTTTGAAGACCCAAAGACAGTGTTTGCCACTCCAAAACTTGCAGGAGTGAGCAAAAGGACAATAAAAAAATAGCTTTCTGCAAATCCAGTGGTCAGAGAGAATAATGCACCAGACAGGCACCAGCTGGAGAAACTGGATCTGGGGATTCATCCAAGAACAGGGAACATCTTTCCGAACAGACAGACATATTTCTTGTTCCAATGTAATGGCTGACAGGGTAAACATTGCTATAAAAAACTTAACATGATCTTCTTTTTTTTTTTTTAAACTCTTTGTAAAAATGTTGTGAACCCTTTCTGCCTTAAGCTTCAGTAAGTGAGCTCAGAATCAGACCCAAGGAATGATAAATATGTATTATAGACAGGAAGACTCATTATGAAGGTCACACACAGCCACTTTTATTATGTTTGCAAACACAGCTTTAACTAAACCCAACTATAATACCTGACAGGAATGATTATGTAAAAATAAGATTACTGATATGAATGTTTACTAAATGTCTACTTAATAACAGAGTTTAAATAAATACTGTAAAAAATTAATTTTCCATGTGTTAACATGAACCTGCTAAAATTTCAGAGCCTTGTAAGCCCAAGGTGTTGTTAGCATTGCCTGTGACATGCCAAGGGCTGTGTGTGAGGCAGCAGGACCCATTTAGGCATCACCAGGACTTGGTTTTGGTTAACTCATGGGGCTGTAATAGGTTATCTAAGGACCTGGGGAGTATTGCCTGATTTATTTTGGCTTTTATCTTAGTAAGATGACTGTGTGCTGCAATAGAGTTGGTTTCTGTATAATGTTGAAGTGAATAGATAAAAATAACAATGCACTATTCCTTATAGAACAAACTATCTGTGACCCCTGAATAAAATGCAGCAGAGACAGGCATGGGGTGATATGAGGAGGATGGAAAGTCCAGGTACAGGATGATCCTGGAGGCCTCTGGGCTGTAAACTGCTCCCCAAGGGTCAGCTACTGGCCATGGGACAGATGCAACCTTGGGAGCTGCACAGAGCCAGGTTTGGCGACAACACAGAGAACAAAGAACAAATTCAATGTCCATGAAATACACTTTTCACAGCAGAACAGGGTGTAATGTGGAGCTACAGAGCAATGAGGAAGGTGCAGGGTGTGCAGCAAACATAAAAAGGGCTGTGGGTGGAGGAGGAAGGATCCATCCCTGTGTTGCTCTGGCACATCAAGGCTCTCCTTCCCCATCCCCACCCGATGGTGAGTGAGACACCAGGGAAAGGACAGGTCTTGGAGGTTTCTGTGCATCCCTTTTAAATGTACATAACTTGTATAAGACCTCAGTGTGGTCAGACTAATAATTCTTTGATTAGACTGTTTAGACTGTAGGTTAACAGGAATATTTTGGCTTTTAACTTTTCTTCCTGTGGCCTAAATGAGCTGGACAAGCTGGAGCACAATTAACTGGTGGAGGTTTCAAGCAACCTGGGCTGAAATCTGCATGTAGCAGAGGCAAAGCAGTTCAGCTGGACAAAAGTCAATGTGCCAACCATGTGTGAGCTCTGATTAAAGGCAACAGAGTGTGCTGAAAGGAGGGAACAGCAGCGGGAGCAGAAGGAACCTGCATGATGACTGGGCCAACAGAGCACCAGCCTCTGCTCAGGAGAGCACTTTAAACAGTTATTGAGGAACCATCACCATTCTATTCTTTGCTGGGAAGTTTTCCCACTTAAACATTTACTTATCTCTATATTTGTTAGATGTAAAGCAAATCAGATCACTACAGGCCTATAAGGAGAAAAGTGGCCATTCCATCTCTGGAATCCACAACCACTGTGTCATTCTGTTGATTGTGTGAGCAGCAGAGCAGCAGCAACCAGTGGGTAACTGGATTTACTGTGAGACAGCACAACAAGGTCTTTGTTGAGCTGTCCTTGGGGTGAGTCATGGTGACACACTGCCAGCCTGTTCCCTGGGATGGGGCTGCTCTCTCCTGCATCTTACACGTGGCACAGAGGGAGAGGAGACAAAGTGGTACCTTCAAACAGAGGGACAGGGCACTGAGGTCTGCAGTCAGCACCCAGCCTGGGAGGGAACAGCTCCTACGTTTTTGTGTGAGCAATTCCCTGGAAAAATGAAGGGAAATATCTTGTCTCCAACATGCTGTAACTCACACGTGTCGCCCAGAGCATGAAAACAGCTCAGGAGGTCAAGAGAGAGTCTTTTGGTTGGTTGGTTATTTCTGTTTCAGTGCAGCCTCTGTTCACAAAATACAGCCTGTGGCATGAAACCAAGCCAGGACAGCCAGGAGGCCTCTCTGAGTGACCAGACTTCAGAGATTGCATAATCTCCTTTTCTATTTTGGGGGGAGAGAAGGGAGAATTGGAGGCCAAATGCCTAAGTCCTCTTGTAAAATTAGGTATAAACCTGCAAGAGTATGAGGCAATCAGACCCCAGAACCATGAATTTTCAGTATTTTAGGCTGTTGCTTCTAAAAGAAGATTGTGTTCACAAACAGAACCAGAGAATACCCTGCAGGGTCAGTCCTGCTTTGATTCCAAATGTTATATTGGCTCAGACTTCCCCTTTTCTGGCCTCTCCTGTTATCCCATTGAATTCATTAGAAGGTTGTGGCTACCAGCCAAAAGAAACAGTTAATGCATCCCAGAGCCCATATCCTTTGAAATATCTTCTGAGACAGGAATTTATAGCATATAATTTGATATAATAAAACTCAGATTTCAGCATTAAAGGATAAGTCTGTGTGTTTGCCACACATTCCAGAATCATACAGAAAATGTGAAGCACGAAACCCTGAGGAAATCAGGAAAAATGTGCAGAACCATCTAGAAAGGGGCCAATTGGACTTGGTTACACCTTCAAGAACAACCTTAAGCAAGAGACACAGGTAGTGACAATGAACCTAAAAGAACTTCCATTGAAAACCAAATAGTTTGGCTGTAACACACTGAAGTGTAGCAAGTTTAGGCTGTTCTAAAGCAGTTACTGCCTTAGGAAAGAAAAGGCAGGATTTAGTCCTGGCTCCATCCTCACTTTGCCCCTCCATGTCTCTGCCCAGCCCTGACAAGGTTAATTTTTTTTCTGTAGCTGTTCAGTGCATTCTATTCCATTCCATTCTATTCTCTTCTATAGTATGTTTATTATTAAACATACAATGATTATCAAATCTGTGCTTTCTATCCCACATATTAATCTTCTGCAGGAACTAAAAAATACTGCTTTTATTGACAAGAAACTGCACAGGTTTTTTCCTGTAAAGGAGCAGAAATAGAAACTTCACCTAAAACCTTGGAACAAACCTTCATTTATGAGACAAGAGAATCATTTTTATTCCACTACATGAATTCAGTGGGCTGCCACAGGCCAGTCATGATCTGTTATTGTTTCCCTACAACCTTGGTCTATTAATTTTTCTTTTTAATGAACTGTCCAGTCTAGTTTAGCTATGGGAACTATGATGGAGCTGCAATAGAAATGGTTTATGTCGTGCCTTTGTCAAAAGGCTTTCCCCTAGAGCAGTAGAATGTAATTGAAAAGCCATTTTAAAATAAAGCAACTGAGTGGTTGCAAATGCAGGTTGTCAGAAATAGAGGGGAAAAACCTTTACATTTTATTAGATTTTACCAATCCCAACTTGTGTGACTTTATTAATGTTTATACAGTCACAACAATTGCATACATTTTTCTGAAAGATACTGAAACCATTTTCAAGAAGCTTTTCTTCAACTGTGACTAACACTACACTAATTGGTTTGGTTAAACACCTCAAAAGAATTAAATACACTAAATTTTGTTTTGCTTTGAATATGTCCATTTTTTGAGACAGCAAACAAACATTCAATAGAATTTAAGACAGTTTTTGTTGCCTATGAAAATTGAAGGGCTGAGTACACAACATCTTTTATATGCAATATATATGTGCAAAACATACTATTTAGTTTTCTCTTGTGTTTATTTTTCCTTGCCCTGGATGTGTGTATTTTTTCTTTGAGACTTTATGATGCATGTTTGAATCCTGCTCTTATTATTATCATCATCATAATTATCATCATCATTATTACTCAAGCCCAAAGTGAACAACTATAGAGAGTATTTATACTTAAAGCTGGCAAGTCAGTTTTTTCCAACAACAAATCACACATTTCAGCAAAGTCAAGATTCTTTCAAGGCAATGGTACTTCATAGAAATAATTTCTATGAAAAAGCAGATAGGACAATCTAAAATGTCCATGTTAGGAGGTATTGACAACAAGAAGAGACAGGGCTATGAAAGTATTTTCCTCACTTGATGCCTTTCAAGTCTTTAATTTCTAACAAAATCATCATGCTTCTCTGGTATCTATTTGACCAGAATTTCTGCCTTATAGTTATAATTGTTCTAAGAATATTTCTAAAGGTGTTTTAGCTCAAGGAAATCTTGTCTTACTCTTTTTAACAGTTCACTCTCAGGCCTTTCTTTAAGAACAACTTAAGCATTGGATGTACTTTGAAGCGTCACCTTACTAAAATCCAAGCCTTGCCCTCATATCTGAGCCTGTTTCACTGAGATCATTGAATATCCATCCTGAAATACATGGGCTAAGCTGATCCTGCAGCTACACTGAGTGTTTGTTCTGTGTTGTATTTGAGTGGGTGGGAGGTGATCACTCAAAATTCAGGGTTTAAAACCTATAGAATGACTCATTGTATAGAAGCAGAGTGAGAGGTGTGACACAGCACAAAGCAGGGAGATGTAACTGGAGATGTAACACCTTGTTCAGACATTCAGGCCTCCTCAAACACGCTGGACAGGGTGATTCTAAGTAACTGAAAACTAATCTCCTTTCCACATGGCATTTGTGCAGAAGCAGAACTATAAAACTGTTTCCTTTCAAGATCTCTGTATGTCAGGAATACCATGGTTTTCCCACTTTAGTCTTTCTATAAATGAATTAAAACCAAATAATAAAAAGGTTGTTAAATATGAAAGAGGCAAAGTATGCATTATGCAACCCTGATTTAAATATTCAATAAGTGAACTTCAGTTTCTCATCTGATAGGGTGAACTCATCCCAGCTTTCCAGGATCTGAGGGGGCTACAAGGAAGCTGGAGAGGGACTGTTCATCAGGAATTGGAGTGACAGGACAAGGGGGAGTGGCTTCAAACTGAAAGAGGGGAAATTTAGATGGAATATTAGGAATAAATTGTTGGCTGTGAGGGTGGGGAGGCCATGGCACAGGATGCCCAGAGAAGCTGTGGCTGCCCCATCCCTGGGAGTGTCCAAGTCCAGGTTGGAGCCACCTGGGACAGTGGGAGATGTCCCTGCCCATGGCAGGGGGTGGGATGGGCTGGGCTTTAAGGTCCCTTCCAACCCATTTTGTGATTCTATGAAACTATTCTATTTCTTTTTTGGGTCCTGCAGACTCTTCATTCAGATAGAGAATGCATTTCAGAATAACATAACTGAAGGACAATGGACCTGTTGCCTCTCTCAGCCTCTCTTGAACTTCAGAGCAGAAAATCCAAGCAGCACAGGAAGGAAATCTCTAGTCAGGAGCTCTCTTCCTGAAGCTCCTGGCCACCTCCTGCCTGTGTGTTCCAGCTCCCAAAGAGCTCAGCAGGGCCTTGCTGTCTGCCCTGCTGTTCTTTGTTCCAGTAACAATAGTTAAACATGAATATTTTACCTTCTCAACTGTTTGATTATCTAGATACTGTAACAGGAAATTTGCATTCCTGAACAAGCACAGCTGGAAGTAACTGAAGAAAGAAAGATCCTTCAAAAAAAAAAAAAANGGCATTTGTGCAGAAGCAGAACTATAAAACTGTTTCCTTTCAAGATCTCTGTATGTCAGGAATACCATGGTTTTCCCACTTTAGTCTTTCTATAAATGAATTAAAACCAAATAATAAAAAGGTTGTTAAATATGAAAGAGGCAAAGTATGCATTATGCAACCCTGATTTAAATATTCAATAAGTGAACTTCAGTTTCTCATCTGATAGGGTGAACTCATCCCAGCTTTCCAGGATCTGAGGGGGCTACAAGGAAGCTGGAGAGGGACTGTTCATCAGGAATTGGAGTGACAGGACAAGGGGGAGTGGCTTCAAACTGAAAGAGGGGAAATTTAGATGGAATATTAGGAATAAATTGTTGGCTGTGAGGGTGGGGAGGCCATGGCACAGGATGCCCAGAGAAGCTGTGGCTGCCCCATCCCTGGGAGTGTCCAAGTCCAGGTTGGAGCCACCTGGGACAGTGGGAGATGTCCCTGCCCATGGCAGGGGGTGGGATGGGCTGGGCTTTAAGGTCCCTTCCAACCCATTTTGTGATTCTATGAAACTATTCTATTTCTTTTTTGGGTCCTGCAGACTCTTCATTCAGATAGAGAATGCATTTCAGAATAACATAACTGAAGGACAATGGACCTGTTGCCTCTCTCAGCCTCTCTTGAACTTCAGAGCAGAAAATCCAAGCAGCACAGGAAGGAAATCTCTAGTCA
Organism: Neodrepanis coruscans; assembly: GCA_013400695.1. Classification (NCBI taxonomy): domain Eukaryota; kingdom Metazoa; phylum Chordata; class Aves; order Passeriformes; family Philepittidae; genus Neodrepanis; species Neodrepanis coruscans. The sequence continues at coordinate 20,608 of VYZS01055661.1, forward strand.
GGAGCTCTCTTCCTGAAGCTCCTGGCCACCTCCTGCCTGTGTGTTCCAGCTCCCAAAGAGCTCAGCAGGGCCTTGCTGTCTGCCCTGCTGTTCTTTGTTCCAGTAACAATAGTTAAACATGAATATTTTACCTTCTCAACTGTTTGATTATCTAGATACTGTAACAGGAAATTTGCATTCCTGAACAAGCACAGCTGGAAGTAACTGAAGAAAGAAAGATCCTTCAAAAAAAAAAAAAAGGAAGAGAATTTAGGAAGCATATGGATGCACAGGTTTACATGATAATCAACAAAAGCAGCTCTTGTTCCTCTTCTTTTGCTGGGAGACACTTCACACTCCAAGCAGAGGGAACATCCCACAGTCACTCTGCAGGAAGCTTTCTCTCAGAAATTATTTGCTTTAACTCTGAAATGTAAAAGTCTCTGAAAAACGGCATAGTTATGCAGATAAGACATGAAAAAAACTGGAGAAGGGACCCAGATTGTTAAAATCACTTATATATCAGTAAGAGGGATGAGCCTTGATGTTTTCCTTTAAGCTTATCCCTCAGAGTCCTTTAATTTGTAAAAATTAAGTCTCCTTGGAAGTGCAGCTCTGAAGTCAAGAACAGGCAGAGTAGAAAGAGGCCTGAACTAAACCATGAATGTGAAAATTCCCAAAGAGGCAAAATGAAACAGTGGTGAGAACTATTCATGGAACAGAGCAGAGCCCCGGACAAACTGAACACAGAACTCATTTCAGATATTTTTGCTATGTCTTCCTGATAAATGAATTTGAAACCTAGTTAGGAAGCCTTCAAAGCAAGCCCTCTTTGGAATCCTTCTGCTGAAAAGCTGTACCTGAACAAGAACTGAGCATTGTTTGCAAAACATGGCCTTTGTGTTCAGGCAGGATAAGAGTCTCACAGGCTGAAGCAAAGGAGCTGAATTAACCTGGGTGCTGTTGGTGTCACTGTCACGTTCAGCCTGATTGCTGCAGGTTACCTTCACCAGAGGATCCCACAAACACATACCCACAGAGCTGCTCTCAAGGAGGTTTGAGTATATGGCCCATTTGGCTGCCAGAAATAAGATTATTGTCATTCAAGGACATTTCCACAGAAATGAAGCATCTGTCAAGCAGGACTCGAGTGCATTGAATGTAAAAAACGGTGAGCCAGGTAGACAAAGGGTTTTAACATCCTGGCTTTGCATTTTGTATCCCAGACAATTCAGATGAGATCATGCCTTTGATTCTGTAAAAATGGCAGTGTTTAAATATTCATTATCTATTACACTTCATCTGAGTCTGTGTTAATCTCAAAAATACAGGGACACTCCTGGAAGTGGGCAATTCTCACCTCTGTGTTATCACAGTAACAACACAACCCAAAGTCACAGAGGATTTATAAAAAACAAAAGTATCAGGGTACAGATAAAATTATTTTTGGGTCTAGAGTTTCCCATGCTGCTCTATTTCCACACTTTCCCTGAAGCTTAAGGGTCACCACTACATTCTTTTCTTAGCCCAAGTATGAGCAGTTATATTAAGATCAATGGTACTGCACAGAATATCAGAGAAATAAACCAAATATGGCATTAATCTCCCACTCACTAAAATAAGAAATGTATACATCTTTTTTTTTACTGATAAATTCAAGCTGGAAGTCTAAACATGAGACAAATCCTTACATTTCTGTTCTTCAGTGCTCTAGTACTGTGAGCTTTCAAGACGTTCTTTGATGTTTTAAACAAGAAATGAAACAAACATGCTCAAAAAAATGCACCTTCTCTGAACTGTGCTTTAGAGACACAGAAGGAAAGTCAGTGTCCTACAGCCTCAGCTCTCCTGCCATCAACACCACTGGATTCACTCTTTGAGACACATGAACATCATGGTACAAATATTGTGAACACCAGAGGAACAAGAGATCAGCCTGGATAAAACATGGAGATCTGACACATCTCTCAGGTGATCACAGGGTTGGATGCAGCTCTTACCTTCACCCACTGGAAACTTGTTGCCAGTTGATGTAGCATATTCCACACATTTGAAATGCCACTTAATGGGGCTGTGAGATGATGGGGATGTCAGATCTCTGCTGCCACAGATCCACTACTTCAGCTCTGGCTGCAAGGAAGAAAGTCCATTTGAAACCCAATGCAAAGGAAACCAAAATCTACCCTGTAAACTATCACAGCAACCTAAACAGAGTCTAAAGATGAGCAATTAAATGCTAATAATTTCAAGGAGCAAATTAATAAATTGCTTTTTACTTTATGGAATCATGGAATGGCCTGGAAGGGACCTTAAAGCTCATCCAGTTCCACTCTCTGCCAAGGGCAGGGACACCTTCCACTATCCCAGAGCTCCACCCAACCTGGCCTTGGACATTTAACAGCCTTACTACTGCTACAGTGTGCCCAAAACTAAAATGCTTGAGGCCTTATCAAAATTCTTTCACATCTTTTCTGTTATTTCCTGAAAGAAAACAGAGTTCTATGGAAAAA
>VYZS01055661.1:24973-45544 GCA_013400695.1 Neodrepanis coruscans
CCAATGCAAAGGAAACCAAAATCTACCCTGTAAACTATCACAGCAACCTAAACAGAGTCTAAAGATGAGCAATTAAATGCTAATAATTTCAAGGAGCAAATTAATAAATTGCTTTTTACTTTATGGAATCATGGAATGGCCTGGAAGGGACCTTAAAGCTCATCCAGTTCCACTCTCTGCCAAGGGCAGGGACACCTTCCACTATCCCAGAGCTCCACCCAACCTGGCCTTGGACATTTAACAGCCTTACTACTGCTACAGTGTGCCCAAAACTAAAATGCTTGAGGCCTTATCAAAATTCTTTCACATCTTTTCTGTTATTTCCTGAAAGAAAACAGAGTTCTATGGAAAAATATCTGTTCTGGGAACGTTATCCAACACAAGACACACTGGAGTGAAAAAAGTAGCAGCTGCAGATAAGCAACAAGATGTGCTTTGAACATTTCTAAATGTAATGAAGGCATAGTAGAAAATTAGTGGGTTTACCACTATGATGGAGAAGGGAGTAGGTTGCTTTAGGAAGCAGAACTGCCACTTACAGGAGGGAAAAAATATCTACGATAAAACATTTGAAGCAAGAAAATGAGCAAGAGGTGCCTCTGCCTGCAAGAAGTTCATTTATAGTTGTTGTGGTGGTTAAAATTCATTCATAAACTGGGCAGGAAGTTGAGCCAGGCTGTGTAAAGGGTGCAGGAACAAAAAGAAACCTGCTGAATCATTTCTTACGAGGCGAGGCAGGGCTTTTCTTGAATTTCAATTAGTGAGCTGAGAATGCTCCGGGTTTCACAGAGCATTTCCTCATCACCCCGTGTGTCTCTGACAACATGTTCCCACACAAGTAAAATATAAATAAAACGTAGTTAATGTGACTGAATGCAAAAGAAATACTCAGTGTGATCTGTTGTTACAGAGTGGTGTAGACACTGGATTTGGGATGCTTATTTGAGACCTCAATAGAGCCTTAAATGGCACAAAATAATTCTAAGTCTGGGATTCATTCTCACCAAGGAAATCAGGATGGATTCCCAGGACTTTCAGATTTATTAGCTACAAATCTCTAGGTGGAATTATTGAAAAATAGCCTCTGTAACTTGGGTTGATACATCCAATTTTCTGCAGTGTTTAACTGCTAAAGATGTTTCATTTATATCCATTTTTCACCTCTGTTAAAGTAACCAAGTTTTAATTGTAAAAAAAAAACAGTTCAGCAGCTCAGGCTAAATTTCAAAGTTCCCAGCAGAAGTTTTGAGAGATGAAATAGGCATTGACTGAATATTGTACATTCAAAATTGTCCAAACATATTTCACACCTTTTTCATCAGTCACGTGGCTTCTACAGCCACTTGTGGCTGCAGCCACATTGACTCACTGCTTTAAAAATCTGAGATACATGTTCTATGAATATAAAAAACACATTCCTAGAAAGTGGATTTTGCTAAGGCAAACTCTGGGAAGTAGTGGTTTGTGTCAATACTGAGTCACTAACAGAAAAGCACTTGGTTTACAAAAATACTCCAGACATGCCACACATTTGTGTAATTTTCTGTGAAGTACCTTTGCACTTTAAAATGTGCTCGTTTTGCAAGTAAGTTTTTTTTTCCCACAAGGGACCCTTTTGAACTAATTCACAGTTCATACGAATGAATAAAGACTAAAACTCAGCAAACTCTCTCATTTTGATAATTTGTTCAGTATCTTTCTGGACAACAATATCTTTATGGATGACTTTGGAGCCCAAGATTCCTTTATGACCAAGGCATTTGAAGTTGTTTGGGTAAGTATTTCTCAAATATCCTCTTACATACCCTTATGGTCTAATTTTAAGAGCTGGTTTTGGTTTTAAAAGCAGCAAATAGTTGATATTATAATAGTGACCATGTGTAGAATCATGGAATCACAATGGTTTGGGTTGGAAGGGACCTTAAAGATCATTTGTTCCAATCCCTAAATAATAAATAATAATTTTACTGTCAAGTACAGGCTCTGTTCTCCAGTAAACTCCATTTCAATAGATATCTGGGGTTACAAATCAATGGGTTTTTTATAGCCTTAACCATTATTTAAAGTAAATAAATCTTCATATTAACATCAAGCAAGGAGAAACTCTTCCACATATCAATTTTCATGGAAAACATGGTTTAAAGACTGATGAATGATTTCCATCCTTATTATATCAGGCCAAAGAGTTTAGTGATTAATTGATATATAGGTATCAGACAGCTATTAACTTACTATCACCATTTTATTTATCAGATCCCTGTTATTTACTGTATAATGTGTTTTTATTTTCTGCTGCAGCTGAATACACCTTCAATAGTGTGGTTCTAATAACTCTATAACATTTACAAAAGGGAGAGAAGCCAAAAAAACCCCAAGTGCTGTATTTACAGAAGGCTGTTTCAAAGCCCAATTATAGTTACAAGAAAACTCCCCAAACCCCATCCATTAAACAGTTCCAATGTCCCAAATAGATTTGCCACAGTGGCCCTTTAAATCAAACGGCCTAACAAGATTTTTTTTGGTGGGGGGAGTAAAAGAAGCCGTGGCTTCAGAGCTGGTTTATGCAAAGTGACAAGTCCAACAATTTGGAAATGTTGGTGGTTGGAGGGGAAAAGGCCCCCCCAGGCCATTGTCACTATGGTAATTATTTCCCAATGCCTGATGTTAAATGGCCAGTGCTGGGGCCCAAGCAGCAGCTGAATCCTGCATTGTCCTGGCATGATAAAAAGATTTGAAAGTCTGAAAAGCAGAGGAACGGAATCTCACAGCTTCTTAGAGTCCCCTCTGAAAGGGCCATTGTAACATCATCATAAATCCTGGGCTCCCCAGGCACTTGACAACTAAAGCAGTGGACAATAGAATTCTTGTGTTGAACAAAACACTCCTTGTCTGCCAAAGGGCTTATCTGCTTCATTTACAAATGTCTTTCTTTGTAGCAAAATAATTCCCTATTAGAAAAACTATTAGGAACAGCACTAAATAAATATTCACGGCTTTGTGGGCCGTTTGGCAAAGTGAATAAACTAATACAATCACAGAGCGTGCAAAATATGAGATTTATATCAAGGAAGCCCCAAACAACCCCAAATCTCTATTTATTTTCATTTCCCCTTTTCCTGATTGCACCGCACACACATTTGTCTCTATAAAAATGACCCGGATACATTATTCTCACTAGAAGAGACGGAAAAATATTAGAAATCTGCTAAGATCTCAGATTGGAGCAAAATTGTATCCAATGTGCTCCTAAAATTAAGTATTTCCAGAAGAGCAATTACAGAAATAAACTTGGGAACATATCTAAAGAGTTTAATGAAATAGAGACAAATTACTCACAGTCATAAACGGATTTAAACTGCAGATTTATAACTACATATGTTTAGGTCCCAGTTACTGAGAGAGAGAAAAGCACCAGGGACCAGTTGCTGAAATGAAACTGTGCCAGATTATTGCAACTTCGTTCAAGCCCAATGAAACTGCTGGTAGCTCTCACAGAAATGAGTGAGAGATAAAATATCCCACACATCTGACACTTCAAAAAGCACTTCTAACAAAGCCAGAGACCCATTGCCTCAGGTTTCCACATAAATGGTTATTTGATTACAATTTACTAGACAAGTGCTTATGGAAAGACAACTGACACCATACCCAGTTATTAAGGAAAAAAAAAACCCTCACCAATCTGAATTATTGCTCAAGCAAATGGTGCTGATCATGTTCAAAGCACCAGAGTCATCTGTACAACTGAATTAAAACCTGCAAAAGTTGAAACTTCTTGACTGAATTATTGATCAGAAATTACTTATTCTAATCCAATACAGAAGCAACATTTTTACAGAGCCCAGGGAAATGAACTGAGTGGCTGAATGGCTTTTTTTGTAACCTCATGTTTAATTATGACAAGCCTACAAAAATACACATATTTATAACCTGCATATTAAACAGATGCTCAAATTAAATGTTCAGAATGTACACAATAAACAACAATAATACTGGTAATTTAAAAAAACCAACAAACACCTAACATCATTTAAAATAAGAATAAGGCAGGTTTAAGCTCCCAATCACAAGGCAGAACCCAAGATTTAGGAATATGTGAGCTTTCCATGGTTGTACCATGAATTTGCAATCTGACCCTGCCACACACCACTTAACCTTGGAGCCATTTCTAAAAGGGAGAGCAGACATCCTATAAAACATTTCACCTATGAAAAATGTACTAATCCATATAAAATTCCGAGGAAAGAGGCCTGAATCCTGAGCTCCCTCCCACATGCCAGCTGAGGATCTCTTCTGTTTGGGTGCAGAGCTTCCCCATTTTTTCTCTCACCTTCTTTCCTCAGTGAATAATTAACTGTTCTAAAGATGTAGGTACAACTTCTGATTTAACTTGAAATTTTAACTTGACTTCCCATATGCCATTTTCTGATGTTTGCTCTGCACTGTCCAAACTCCCCTGTCTCTGGAAGCTGGATCATCTGTATAAATATAATTTGCATCAAGTTATTCCCATCATTTTGGCAATTTGCAATTCAGGAACTCAGCTTCAACAAAATCTGTTTCCTCCCAGCTCTCAGAGTTTTATTCTCGTTCCTACTACATGGCACACAACCACACCATATTTTTATATAGTGGGTACTCTCTGTTTAGGTATAAAAAATAGATCTGCACTGAAGTTTAAGTCTCTTAGTGCACAACAGGCATTTAACCCTGTTAGAGAACATGGATCTGGGTGCCTTGACCAGAATGGTGTCCTTGGCTGGATATAAATTGCTTCTGCAAGATATTATCTTGGTATCTAAATAAACTTATGCTGGGAATCATCTTCCAGGAGAATCTTTTTCCACTGATAAAGGCAGCTAAGCCAACACAGCAGCCTAGAATAATTTAGGGAAAGGACCTCTGGAGGTCACCTGGTCCAACTCCACCACTGAAAGCAGCACCAAATTCAAAGCTAATTTAGGTTATTAAGGCTATCACTTCATTAATGCTGAAATTAGCAGCATGACCAAGGTCTCTGTGTGGACGTGAATGCTTTGGGGATGACCACGAAAGATGGTCACGTGCAAAGGAATAGAGCAAAACAAGGGAAGGAATTGCATCAGAAACAATAAAAAGTCAATTTTTTTATAATCTGCCTTAAAAATAGAGGTGCAAGTACAAGGTGTGTTGGCAGGTCAGGGCAAATAACTCTGACTGGTCACGTTTCAGAGCCTGGGGGATGTTTGCACTGTGGTGTGTTTGCCCTGGAGCTCCCAGAGCACCTGCAGCACATCCAAGGTGTGAGGGAGGAGCACTTGTCCCTCTTTCACCACCTCAACACTTGAGCACTTGAGATCATTTTTACCCCCTCGTGGTTCTGAGGCAGGAAAGTGTTAATGTGTGTATCCTGCAGCACAGTTCAGCCCTGGAGGAGCTGTGTTTTCAACCCATGAGTCACATAAAAAGCCTGGCATATAATGACTCTTGAAAGCAGATTTTGAATCAAAGAGCTGCACTATCTTATACCTTCCTCCAGAAGGAAAGGACCTTGACACAGGGTTATAAATTGTGGAAGTCAGGACATGCAATGGAAGGACAAAACTCAAGAGCCACAGAGGTTTCACACAAAGAAGGTTCTGTTCAAAGCAGGTTAACAGCCTTCTTTCTCAGGAACTATTCTGATTTTACATTATACTCTACCAAATTATTCCCCCTTGGTGTTCCTATCCCTTCTGCACACTGTTGAGTGCTGACCAACACTCAGCAGCTGCAGAGCCACAAGCAGAAGGAGGAGGGACCAGCTGGTGCCAAACCCAGCACATGGAGAAGCAGTCACCCATCCTGAACACTGAGACCTGGCGGCCACAAATCGTGGCAGAAATGAAACTAAAAAGCAGAATGGCTGTGTGCTTTCATGAGAGACAAAAATACACCTTAATGCTTTGCAGAATGTTAACAGACTGCAGACTAAAGCCCAAATCTCACCCCTCTGAGGCCAAATTAAACAGCACTACAGAAAAGGTTCATGTGGGCTCACAATGCACAAATTAGCCCTGCTCAAAAAGGCTCTGTGCAAATCACATGAGTGCCCAGGTCCTGTGCTCACCCAATACAATATGACTTTATCAACTTTTGCTTGCTTTTGGGTCACAAGGGCCTGGAGGCAAACGCTGGGCCCTTGAGGATAAAGTCTGTATTAATTAAATTCATGCTGCTCCAGTCCCATCCTATCCAGGTACGAGGAATACAAGTGGATTGGGAGGCCTGGAGGCAGGTATGTTCTGTCATTTTGAATATCATAAATCAAGCCCTCTGTTTCAATGTTTCCAACTTCTCTGAGTTTCTTCCAAAATCTAAATTTGGAAGAAGAGGAGCCACAGCAAGCAGCTACATTCTTTTTGTATATATAGGTATATATGCATGTAAATAAATATGAACTAAAAATTATACAACTGTTTTGTGCATAGACAAATATTTCCGTGAACCACACTGCATAATTCAAATTCCCTACATGTGGGAAAAGTCTTCATTTGTACCCTAAAACTTGACTTTTTAAATATATTTTCTAGGAGATAATCAAACATATGTTCTTGAACCACTATCAGGAGAAGGCTCAGATATATTCTCTCTTGGAAAAGATGTTATACATATAAATCATCACAGATCAGTTATTCCAATTGCAAGAGGAACATAGAATTGCTCCAAAGCCTTCTAAGTCATCCTGGAACTCAGCTTCCACCAAGAGCAGATGTCAGATACTATGGATTGGGAGCTTGTCATCACTGAACGATTTTTATGGCAAATTTTCCCTGCAGGTTTTTTTCTTTTTTTTCTGGTTTGTCTCCTCCCCTTGCCATTTTCCTATTCTTTTTGGCTTTTCTTCCACTAAACTCAATGATCCCTGTGGGTCTCTACCAACACAGCATAATCTGTGACTCTGTTAACACAAATGGCCAGATCCTTCCTCCAGAGCAAAGCCAGAGCAGACTGTCTTCACTCCATTTGGTGCTCTATTTATATTATCTTCCTCTGCTACCAATTCTAGTAGGCTGTTCTCTGTTTCTTTCCTCTGGCTTTCTTCTGCTCTCTTTTATCAATCTCTTCTAGTGACCTGAAAAGAAAACCTAAAAACTGAGAGCCACTGAAGTATAAGCTGAATGCCCCCATTAGTGAAGCTGTAGGGGACACTCAGCACAGAAAATAAATTCAACTAACCTTTCGAAAAATCTTTATATAAATGTTCTACAAAATCATCCTGCTGGTTCCAAGTCCACTGGAGACACCCAAGAAAGAATAATTCTGGGACATCAGAGATACCATAAAGGAGAATAGCTCAGAATCTGTCCAAGAGACTCAGGAGAGACAGAACTCTTTGGTCTCAGGGACATTCTTTTCCTACCTTCTTTCTTTTATTAATAAATAAAGAAAAGAGGAGTTGTTCAAAGTCACCACAGAGATCTGACATTTCTGAATTTCTCTGTGCCTCATTCAACTCACTGAATATCTCTGTCATCCCAGGAAGACACATGATTCATTCTGGGGAGCCTATTGCAAACCCAGCAATGACTCTTCAAACATTTGTAAAGCTTTTCAAAAAAAGTTTAATTCAGTCTTATTTCTGGACCAAATATATCTCTTTGCCTATTCCTGTTCCATTCTCCTCCCAGACTCCCAGAGGTCATGGCTTGTCTAGATCTGGGGAGGGTGAAAGGAAGGCAAAATGGATAGTAAATTTATTTTAGGTCAACCAAAAGGCATTCTGTCTCTGTCTTTCCTAGTTGTCTTTTCCTCATTTCCTTTTGTGTTTCCTCAAAGGACATTACACAGTTGGCTTCTCAATCAAGGACAAGGCAATGTCAAACACATTAATTTGTCCATGAAAGAGTCTTTAACTGTTGACAAAAGAAAGTTTAAAAAGCGCAGACAGACAAACATTAATGATTCCCAACATAAAAGCCTCTTTAACTGGTACATTTGAGTTTTCAGGACTGAACAATACTGTTTGGATACAATCCTCAAGAGTATGTGACTTTAAAGAAATGGTAATTAGAGATACAGCTAAATATCAATAAGTACAGGACGTAGAAGATGAGGAAGCACAAGGAGCATTTTGCAATGACTGGTGTGCAGTTTCTACTCACAACTAATACATCAATACATCACAACTAATACCTATCATTTCAGGATATTCCCCTCCAGAAATTACAATATATGAAGGTGTTTTGTTATTTGGTAGCACACCTCCCTATCTGTTCTTGAGTTGCAACACAAACACAGACCCACATTTCAGCTGCATCAGGTAATGAAGTGCTTGCAACACTGAAGTTCACAGCCAAAATTAACCAGAACAATAGAAAATATTAATATTTAATATTTCTCTGCTCTTCATTATGCCTCCCAAATACCACCAAGGCTTTAATTTCCTGTAGTGTAATTATTATAAACTACAAGCGAGTGCATTATGAGGTTTCTTCAAAACAAGGCTTGTGAACTAGAAATACACACAACCAAATAATAAGAGAGCAAGTGCTCTGCATATTCCAGAGAAACTGCATAATTAGGAAAGGATTCCTCCTGATATCCATGAGTGTTGTCTGATGGAGACAGCCTTAGGTCTGTAAAGGCAATTGCTTTAAAGAACAATAAACGAGCTCCAGAATAACACTCCCAGTCATCTTGTAAACTCACATTCAACAGACGAAGAGGGTATATTTATGAAAATACAAGGATGATATAAAGTAAAAAAAATCCCCCCTGCAAACAAGCAAGCCCTCATTGGTTGAAAGCTGAAAACCTATTTCTAGTATTTAAAATGGTTTCAGAAATGCAGCTATTCTCTGTTTCAGTGGTTTTCTCCTGGGATTCAGTCTGGAGTGTCCAGTGTTAACACAGCTGGACAAAAAGGGAGACTGCTAATGGAAAATACCCAACTGGGAGTGGGGGGGCTTAGCCTGGAGAAAAGGAGGCTCAGGAGGGACCTTCTGGCTCTCTGCAATTCCCTGACAGGAGGGGGGACCCTGGAGGGGGCTCAGGCTCTGCTCCCAGGGAACAAGGGACAGGAGGAGAGGAATTGTGCCTCAAATTATGCCAGGGGAGGGTCAGGTTGGACTAAGGAAGAATTTCTCCATGGAAAGGGTGGTCAGGCCTTGGCAGGGGCTGTCCAGGGATGTTTGGAGTCCCCATCCCTGGAGGTGTCCAAGGAAGGACTGGATGTGGCACTCAGTGCTCTGGGCTGGGGACAAGGTGGGGATGGGGCACAGCTTGGACTGGATGTTCTTGGAGGTCTTTTTAAACTTTGATGATTCAATGATTCTAATCAGTCAAGCCATGAATTTTACCCATGCAAACTGCTGGCTGGTTGGTGTTGGGTGTCAGCTCTTCTGCAGTTGGTGCAGCCATCACCTGAGTAAAATCCAGCCTTTTTTCCTCTTCCAGATGATGTGGCTGNAAAGGGAGACTGCTAATGGAAAATACCCAACTGGGAGTGGGGGGGCTCAGCCTGGAGAAAAGGAGGCTCAGGAGGGACCTTCTGGCTCTCTGCAATTCCCTGACAGGAGGGGGGCCCTGGAGGGGGCTCAGGCTCTGCTCCCAGGGAACAAGGGACAGGAGGAGAGGAATTGTGCCTCAAATTATGCCAGGGGAGGGTCAGGTTGGACTAAGGAAGAATTTCTCCGTGGAAAGGGGGGTCAGGCCTTGGCAGGGGCTGCCCAGGGAGGTTTGGAGTCCCCATCCCTGGAGGTGTCCAAGGAAGGACTGGATGTGGCACTCAGTGCTCTGGGCTGGGGACAAGGTGGGGATGGGGCACAGCTTGGACTGGATGTTCTTGGAGGTCTTTTTAAACCTTATTGATTCCATGATTCCATGATTCCAATCCCTAGTAAAAACCACAGACAGCTTCATAATCATGAAAGGAGTCACTCTGCCAACTGTGTAGAAATGTGACTCTCCACAAAATCACGGAAAAGTCAGTTTGCCAAAAGCTTATCTCAAAAATATAAGGGGAATAATTTTCATATAGCAGTAGCTTTTTGTCCCTTTCAACTGAATTGGATAGGGATGGAAGAATATTCCAGGCCATAATTTAAGCCTCCTGGGTGGCCTTGGGCAGATTTGCTGGGAGTATCTACACAGTGTATTGCTGGCAGATGTGAGCTCTGCCCAAGTTCCAAGCTGAGTTGAAGCCGAATAAATGTGGTTAGAACAGCACTCTGTGCCCAACCCATCACGTCCTACTGCGAGCCGAGGCATATGAGCTTGTGATCAGAGCTGCTAATTCAGATTTGGCACCGTGATAAACATGTTTGTGGAGCTCTGGTGGGCTGAGATTCCATCTGCCAACAATAGGCTTTGTCTCCGTGCCCTCTGCTCCTCATCGCGGAGCTGGAGAGAATAAGGAACGGCTGCATCTGCAAATGGCACAGGGAAGGTGAGGGAATTTACCCTCACAGTCACAGAGTCCCAGGATATGCTGAGCTGGAAGGGACACCCAAGGATGATCCAGTCCAGCCCCTGTCCCTGCACAGCCCCATCCCCAAGAGTCCCCTCTGTCCCCAGAGGATCATCCCAGCCCTCCTGGAGCTCTGGCAGCCTTGGGGCTGTGCCCACTGCCCTGGGGAGCCTGGGCAGTGCCCACCCACCCTCTGGGCAAAGCAGAACCTTGGCCTGAGCTCCAACCTGCCCCTGCCCTGACACAGCTCCAGCCCATTCCCTGGGCTCCTGGCCCTGCTCCCCACAGAGCAGAGCTCAGTCCCTGCCCCTCCTCTGCCCCTCCCCACCAAGTTGTCCCTGCACTGAGCTCTGCCCTCAGTCTCCTCTTCTCCACCTCAACACACCCAGTGCCCTCAGCTGCTCCTCACACCCTTCCCTTCCAGGCCCTTCCCCATCTTTTTTGCCTCCTTTGGATGCTCTAAACCTGGAATAATGTAGCCATATAGCTTTTACTCCAGGGAGACAGCCTTTTTCCATATGTGTGCTATGGAACTGAGCCAAAATAAGGCTGTTTACACATTTAACGTTCAGTTGGTGAGCTCTGCATTTGAACAACATAAATAGATACTCATGACTTCGGTATCATCTTCGAATTTATGAGGCTTGTGAGCCCTTGACAACTCAACAAAGCTGTTATTTTGCTCTCAGAAAGGGTCAGCCTGAGTTACATGGAAACAAGCCACCTAATGAGTTTACCTGAGAGTGTGGACAACTTGGCTTCAACACCTTGCTGATTGTCCAGCCAGTATTCACAGCAATGGTAATTATACTGCAGCCCTTCCTAACAGACAGAGTTCTGCATGCTAAATTCTGCTTCAACAATTCAGGAAATTCATTTGACATGTTTCAAATGGCAATAATAATCTTCCCCATTCCCTTTTAAAAAAAAGAAATCTAATTATTCTTTCTGTCAATCTCATGCAGAACATTCATTGTTTTTACATTATTGTTTTCCTTTTACTGTAACTACGGTGCCCAGAGAAAGAGCATGAGGAACAAACCACAGAAACGCCACTAAATGTTGGATTTTGCCTTTTACATTTTGTATTTTATTCAAGGACTGGCTTTATGCATTTTTCTTTTTCAGGGCACAGAACTTCCCCAGCCACATTTGAGAAAATAAACCTCAACATTCCCCCACATCAAGACAGTATAATTTCATGAGCAGTTACATAAATTATCTTCCAAAATACTTTGTGGAGAAATATCACGTGATATTGAGGAATACACATTGCTGGAACTCCAGAGGTGAAGATTTCAGGGTATAAAACACTGTACAACAGACTGAAATAAAAATGACCAAAAGCCACAAGTTTCAGAGCAGGATCTGAAGCTGCATCAAAGAGATAAATCCAGATGAGATCAGGGAAGCCCAGATATCTTCCCAGTACCAGGGCAAACCAGTAAGATGTCCTCTCACACTGAGTGAGCACTGAGTAACTGAATCAATTAAAAATAATAATTGAAGGAAAGGACACTTAAAGGGAAGAAGAGAAATAATCCAATGCATCAAAGGTATTTTGGAGCATAAATTCTATTGGAAGTCTGAAATTTTTCAATAATTAAATCACATCAACTTTGAATAAACTTCCTCCATACCAGCAAACTCAATCCTCAGAGTTGAGTGTAATAAACCCACATCTGCCATGAAACTGAAGTGCAACCACTTGGTCCCTTACAGCAAATGTAATTCATTTTAATTTCCAAATCAGAGCCAGCATTAGCTTTATGCTTTAAGGAGTAAACTTTCCCATAAAGCATGCAAGCAGGGAGAAGGCTGGGATCCAAACTCCTGGGTAAATGGCTGTCCAAAAATCCTTCAAATTCCAGGAGCCACCACATGCCACCTTTAGGAACAACCTGCTGACTCTCCCATGGCACAGCAGGGGCCACACAGGACCCCAGGCCTCCTCAACTCAGCTCTGAGTAGAACAGGGCAACAACTTGGGAAACAGAAAGACAAGTTTAGGGAAAAAAAAATAAAAAAAGGGAGGCAGGAAGCTTTGAAGAGCCAGCAGGCTCCCATGTCAGCCATATGCCTTCATATGTCTGTTCTGTGGGAGTGTTACAGCTCCTGCTGTTCCATTCTTCACTTTTTAAAGAAAATGTTACGAGGCCACAAGGACTCACAAACATTTGTTGACATTTCTTCTGGGTCAGCCTTAGGAGGCCTGCAAGAATTTAAACATATGGCAGTATTTAGTTGCATGAGGGAATGGGTTGTTTCAGAGAAAAGTGGTATTTAGTTGCAAAACAGTTTAATCCACCATAAAGGTTTTACATTTTTTGGCCCCAATCCAAACTTTTCACATTATATTTTTAAAGCAACAGCAGCTTATCTGCTGAGCTGGTGGTGGGAAAGAGTTCACACTATTTTCTACTGTCCTGCACACAACTAATATCTTGATCTGAGACTGCAGATCAAACAGATTTGATGTGTGTTCAGATATGAAAAGAGGGGGGAAAAGAAGAGATCAGTTGAGTAGTGAAATTAAGGTTATTTCCCAAACTTGTAGAGGACACAGAACCTTTGGCATTTGGAACCATGAGATTAAATTAACTGGGTTTGCAACATGTCTCAGTAGCAGTACCTGTGCATTTGCAAAGCAGAAAAATGGGATTTCCAAGGCTTTGTCTTGTTATTCAGCAACCACTGCTGTATCAGCTGCCAGCAAAGGCACAATAGCTCACTTGCTGCCACTCTTTATGTCTTGCTGTTAAAAAAAAATACACTGCACGTCAAGACCTGAGCTGAGGGTTGTCTCAAGCCATGAACTAAGGGCAGCACATTGTTAAACTTCCTCCAAACCACTCTGGGAACACACCTGATCCAGCAGGGATGGATCAGAGCAGCTGAGGTCTGTGCAGACTCTTTTTCTTCACTGTTTGTTTGCTCCAACATTAACTGAAGGAGGGCAGCTGGAGATCAGATATTGGGAAGAAATCCTTCCCTGTGAGGGTGGGGAGGCCCTGGCACAGGGTGCCCAGAGAAGCTGTGACTGCCCCATCCCTGGGAGTGTCCAAGGCCAGGGTGGAGCCACCTGGGACAGTGGGAGGTGTCCCTGCCCATGGCAGGGGTGGAATGAGATGGTCCTTAAGGTCCCTTCCAACCCAAACCATTCTGTGATTCTGGGATACAGCCCACAAAGAGGGAGCTCCTGCCACTCTTTTCCCTTCCATGCTATTAAATAGGCCATGATCTTGTCTATTAATTGTGTAGCACTGTATTTAAAATGAGTAATTTAGGCAGTCTTATCTTGAACAGAAAACAAGGATGTAAGAGCCATTCTATGTAAATTTTTTTCTCCCAAACTACAGAGCAAACATAGTTTTCAAATGGAAAACCCGATCCTAAAATATTCTGTTAACTAATATTTAATCTAATTCATGAACTAATATGAACCAGGAGTGCTTTTAAATAACATCTTGAAGCCCGAGAAGGAACCCAAGAATATTTTGCTGAAAACATGACTGAGATGGACAGAGAAATTTCACAGAAATTACGAAGGAAAAACAAAGATGTATCATTTTAACAAGTACATTGCACAAATAAATAAAACCTCTGGATGGGGAAGTTTAAAAGACAGAGGCAGCACACTTTGATACGCACTTTCTTGGAGGTTCATCAGCTGGCAGGGTTTGGTCACTGTCTGTGCTCTCAACCAGATGAATAAAAGTTGCTTATGTGTCTTATTTTAAGCCAATTATAGCCTGAAAAGGCATCAAACATTCCGAAATGGAAAAGACTTAGAGGACAAACTTTTGTCATTGCAAATTTTGGGGACATATAAATGATGTGAATAAAACTTCAAGGTGAAGTTCCTCTTATCCAACTTTCATCCTCTCAACCAAACTGTCCAGATTTGGTCAGAGAGGTCACCACCCAAAATGTTGCAGCCCTTAAGAATCAGAGCACGTCCCATCTCAGAAAGCTTTGCAAAAAAAGTTTTTATAATCCTGCTAAAATTAAGTTGACATTTCCTGAGAGTTGCCCACTTGCGTTTAACCTTTATCCAAAATTACCTTTTATTCTAAACTCTTCAATAATAAAATGCATGAGGCACTAAGGGAAGGTAAAACCTCCATTCAGAATCCAGTTATCAGAAATGATCACAACCAGGCAAACACAGATCCCTGTGAGAAAGTACCAGTAACATCAGGGAAAACTTAATCAAAACACACACTGATTTTTAGTCACCACATAACAAATCTCAGTATTTAGGGATGGGAGTATTTGTGCTTAAAAGCTGAATTGGACAATGATGAAAGGTCCTGACTATGGCAGACACATTGCAGAGCATGAAGAATGTGGTGTCCTTGACTGAAACAGCTGCAAAGAGATTTGTCAGATGCTCATATGATACAGAAAATAAAAAGTGGAAGCTGAAAACAAACAGTCTAATGCAGCAGAGTCCAACCTTGCAGCTGAATTCCAATCTTAAGAATATGTGAGCCAGGAGGATCAAAAGATATATCAGCAGCACAGGAAAAATAACAAAACAATGAATAAAAGGGGCTGTCTGACTCATCCAGATGTCAGTAAGAAAATGGCATCAGAGAGCTGATACCATCAGCTTGTAATAATAACTAAAAGGTTAAAAATAAGCTTTATGTATTCAAAAAGCATCAGGAAGATTCAGCTGCAAATTTCCCAGTGCCTTCAATAGCGAAGGGTGGGCAGGGATTAAAGCTGGGAAGTGTAAAGAAAAGTTTATAATGAAATTCCCATTCTTGCCAACATCATGACAGAGGGCAAGACACACAAGTCCATTTTTATCTTTGAGGGAGGCAAACAATGGAAAAATTTCGAGTATTCCAGTGTGAGGAAAAAAGGTAAAAAGGTCTACTTGAGACTTTTCTCAAGTAGAACAAAAAATAAGTTGGATTCAGAGAGAATATCTGGGTCTGGATACAACTCTAGGGATTGGCTGAAGGAAGGGAATCTTACTTCAATCCTCTGAAAGCAGAGTTTGTTTCTGCCTTTAGCTCCGTACCCCCAACTAATTCATCCCTCTTTTACATGGTAAGGAACTGGTGATGGTCTGATGCACAATTACAAAAGCCATGCAAAAATGGCCAACATCTCTAGAAATATTCATGTCAGAGTAAAACATTTTGATCAGATTCACACACATTCACGTACTACACCTCCAAATATTTCCCTGGATTCAGATTATCAAGTGCATTTGCTGAAAGAGCATATTTTGTGTAATTACTCAGAGCAGACTTTCAGCTTGTCACTGCTGATATTCCTGTCAGAATCCCAGCTCAGAGAGCTGCACATCCATTCAGGAAACTGAAGGTTATCCCAGTGCTTGGACATCACATCAACACAGCTCAAAATGCATGGAACATCTCCCAAAAATTCCCAGAATAAACACGATTGCACCAACACTGCACATTAGTGACCTTGTGCAAATCTGCTGAGGTGGGGAAAGCTGATGACATGCATAAGTGATTATTTTGCTGAGGTTAACTAATTTTTAATTAATATATTAGTATGTAACTATTGTGTGAACAAACTGCAAATGGAAAAGCAGGATGACCCTCATTGAATGAATTCTTGTAAGTTAACCAATCTTACCAAAAAATGTTCCTATATTAACCAGCTCCATAGTGCATTATTAAAAGATACAATTCTAGAATAAACTACTGCAAATTAAGTTGATGTGGTTTAATATAGAACCCTGATGTACCTCCAACTGAAATCAATGCAAGTTGAATAAATTCTCTTGGCAGCTACTTGTTTGTGCCTTAACATATTAGCCATTCTTTTGATGAAATCAATATGTAGTAATGATTTTTTTTCACTTTTAAGACACTGCAACTGTTTCTGAAAGTCACCAAATGTATATTGTCTTCTGCAGAAACACAGGCAGAAAAAAAAATTTACTAACTTCTTAATTACAACACATTTTCATAGAATCATGGAATGGCTTGAGTTGGAAGGGACCTTAAAGACCACCTTCCACTGTCCCAGTGGACAAACTTGGACTCTGCCAGGGATGGGGCAGCCACAGCTTCTCTGGGCACCCTGTGTCAGGGTCTCCCCACCCTCACAGGGAACAATTTTTTCCTCATCTCTGATGTAATACTGCCCAGATATTGTGCAGATATGCAGCTCCTGAGAAATGTTACAGTAACCCTGTCCCCAAAAACATAAAGCTTTGTTGCATCTGAGGTCAAATGTTACATCCATTTATTCAATTTTAACTTACAAATTCTGAAGAAAGGATAATCCAAGACCATGATTTTATGGTGAGTTAGGAGCATCTGTTGGGATAAACCCTGATAATCACAGCTAGAATTTCTCATTAGCTTTGTCCAGCTGAACACCCTCAGACCCAAACAAACTGCAGCACAATTTTCAGCAATAATTAACTACAATGACCAAATTTGATGGCTCCCTCAATCAAAAACATCACAAGGAGGTTTTGTAACTCCCACCACTTTCACTGAAACAGATTTGGTCCAGTTACCTTCCACTGATAGGAAGCCTAATGAAATATATCAGCTAAACCATTATTCTCATTAATCAACAATATAAATGGCTTTGCTGCACTGAAAAAACAAACGTGAGGAGTGAGTCACATGACATGTGATTTATACTCAGATTGTAGTCTTACAAAATTGGGAAAAAATAGAGAAGCCAAGCACAAGTTCAGCAGATTAGCAGAGTTTTTAAGAGATCAAACTACCCTGGTGTGTTCCTCCCTAACCCTGGTGAGATATGAGCAGATATTAAGAGCATCTCTGCAGTATTTAGCAAACACTCCACCCCCCGCCATTATTATTTAGTACCATCTCAAATAAACCTCAATCCAAGAGTAAATTCTTCCTGTTCTTGGGAAGGAAGGGCTCCAATTCAATAAATTCATATTAACCTTTTTAGTGCCTTGCTTTAAATACTCTCATGTTTTCAGTACCAGTTGCAGGGCAGATTTTTCTCAGATAGTTTTAGGGGGAGATAAAACATCTTGTAAGTGCTGTGTGTTTACAAAGGGCTGAGGATTAACCATCCCCATCTGGAAGGAAGGCAAGATGAAGTTGATAGTGCTTTTAAAATGATCACAAATTTTTCTGGATGGCCAAAATATAATTTCTAGGATCATCTCAGTCCAACTGCTGTGCTTCCATCTCAAGCACAGGTAGTTTTACATGCCTTAAAATTTATATGTTCTTTTAATTTGTTATTTTCACAGCCTTAAGTATCCTTCAAGAATCTGCATTGGTAACTCTTCTCTTGTTTTAATCTGAGTCACCTTCTTATTTCTAAATCCCAAAAGCAAAGAACACATTTTTCTTAATTCACGTGATTTTTGTATGTGGAAAAGGTGAAAAGACTAATAAAATGCAAAGCAGTCTATGAAATATAGGGCATTAAAAAGATAGAACATAAAACATTGTTGGACCTTTCTTATATACACAAAGAACTGAAATCACACTTAATTTTCATTAAATTTAATTTTTGCAGAAAGAAGAAGCAAACAGAACAGAAAATCATGGTGAAGGACAATACTAAAATTGAAAAGATGTGTTTGCCAGGCACTGTTTTCAACCTACCAGCAAAGGAAAGCTCCAGTGTCAGCTGATTCTTTCATTTTGGTTTGTACCAAAGCCCCACAGAACAAACTCCCAGATGCACTGCACACAAACTAGTGATGCTGAGGAGGAAATGACCCCACAAAAGGCTTCCCTGCAAAGGAAAGCTCCTGGAATTTGGGTCTCCCATCACCTGCATCTTTTCTTTACTCAGTGTCACCTCTGCTCAGCACCTCAAGCCCATCTGAATCCAAGACACACTCACAGCTCTGACCTAAGGACACCCCAGGCAGCTGATCCTGAAAGAACCAGACTCTGGCATTGGCAGTTCCTCACTCACCAGCAGGAATGAAAAGCTGAAAAAAGCCAGAAAGCCCCATGTGCTGCAGTGATATTTCTTGGAGGGCAAGAAGCAAAAGAGCTGTTGCAGTTTTATTCTCCTGTATCTGCATATCCAAGGACTGACCTGTGACAGGCATTTGAGAGCTTTTTTTAACTTATTTTTTGTCCTACCTCTCCTTAAACAATCCTTCCTTCAGACACAGAGGGATAAAAACACCCCAGGCCTGGAGTAAATATGTCTTGCACTTAATATTTATACAGAGACAACTGGAAATGGTGCTTTGCACTAAGGATTTTCTCATGCTGCATATGAATTCTTCCATCAGTGATCTATTAGTGACATTTCCAAGCTGAGAATTGCTTAATTTTGCTAATTTAATGTTGATGTACATAGTGAAGTGTAACTCCTGCAGGTTCTGAACTGAAGGTCACTCTTGGTGACTGTTACATCCACAGGTTTTTAGTTTCCTGCACAAGGTTTTAGGTAAGAAAAGTCCTCATCCATTTTCTACCTCTTACATTGGAAACTATTCCTGCTTTGACAGTAGGACCCTTTTTCCTCCAGGCTCCTGATTTCTAGGACAAATTTCTATGTACAAATATATTATAAGAGATGGAAACAGCCATCTGGGAAGGTGTAAAGAGATGAATGACCAGGATAAAGGCCATAAAATAAGTCATTAAAAGAATCCACAATGGCAGGAGAACTCACATTTTTTACTAAGATTAGAAAATATGACATTAACCCATGGACTCTATCAATCTTTTCTGTCAGTTTTTGCAAGACCTTCAATCCCTTTTCACTGACAAATTTTCTGTCGGTGGTATCAGCGTTTCTTTAAAATTGTAACCCTAAAAATTATTTCTTAAAAATAGCAGAAACTTTAGAGATGTCTAGATTAACAATATCTCACTTGCTCTGGCTCCATCAATATATGGGTCCAGCTTCCATCAGAGATGCCTCAGCCCCTCCTCACTGACAACAGAGTAAGACAAGAACCTGATAAGTTTTTCAGCTGGCAAAAAAAGAAAAAAAAAAGTCATTTCTGCAGTATGAGTTTTATCCACGAACTGATAAAAGCATTTCTTTGCCAACCCATGCTGGGCTTAAAATAAGAATCCTTGTTGATACAGATATCCTGGCACAGCTATATTAGCAAACACTTTCTACTGCAGAACAAGATCAGAAACATCTTCTTCACAAGACTTTTCTTCTTTTTAAATTTTGAACCACAGGAGAAAAACTTCAAACTGGGAGCAGAAGGTTTGGCAGGAATACATTTTTCTCTCAGGTAACATCTACTTTTGAAGCAAATTTTGTTTTCTGCTGCTGTCCTGACCTAAAACTGATTATGAATAGTAATATTTAAAAAAAGGAGTAACTTCAGACCTCTTACCTGGAAAGGCACCTCTGTGTTCTGTAGCTCCACCAGTCTGATCTAGTGGGTTCTGCCTGTTCCCATCATGCTGAACAGAAAGAGCTACTACTGATGCTACACCAAAGGAAAGCTCTCCCAGCAGCTCTACATGAATTTCATTACCCAGATGACTCCCAATATATCCATATATTCTGTCCTATACAGAAACAAGAGGCAGACAAAGAAATAAATTTGGAAACTGGAGTCAGTTGAGTCCAACTGACACGATGTGGGTGTTGGCAGTTCCTCTCAAGTTCAGTCTTACATCTTCTCCAAAGAAAGATTTGCTACTGAGTGAAAACTGTTACATGAGTCATTTCCTAAGAATACTAAGGGATGGAATTAATTTTCTTCTTGAATTAAAAATTCAAGATTTTTTTTTTCTTCCAGGAAATAAGATCTAAAATTACAGCGAGTCTGTCGCTTTATGGTTTCTGCCTATTTTAGCAGCTGAGAAACTCTGACTTCAAGGTAGTAAATGCCCCTTCTTTGCTGCATAAACAATTTGACTTATGAGTGAAATAGATCCTCAGAAACATTATTCTAAAAGAAGCTGAAGAAAATAGTAACAGAATAATAAGAAAAAAAAATCTATTGAAATTCTAAACAATAGTATCTGGAGAAAGCACTCCAAAGAAATGACTACCCTATATTAATTTAATGTTCTTTCTTTTGAAAACCTTAACAGTTCCTTGGGATATTATTACAGAGAGTTTTATCTGAATTTTCTCTCATTCTGATGTACTCTCACACCTCCTGGAGGAACAGTTTACTGCAGAAATAAAATATTTACATTTCC
>VYZS01055665.1:0-30321 GCA_013400695.1 Neodrepanis coruscans
GCCAGGAGAGCTCCAGCCTGACCCACAGGGCTCGTTTGTCCTGGAATTAGGTCAAACTCACTCCCGTTGATTTCAATCAGTCTCATCTCCTTTTGCCAAGGTGGAATTGTATCGATGAACTCTACGAGAGCCACCCAGTGAGTTTCGCTGGGGCAGAGACTCCCTGAATCAGCACCAGACAATTACAATTTAATAACCACTGCAGGGAGGATTGAGAAACTGTGGCTGCCTTGCTCAGCACCACAACATCTGACGGTGGCTTCACCAGGATGGGAGCACTGATACCACTGCTCCACTTTGCCCTGCGATGTGAATCGGCAGGGTGTTGCAAGACGACAGAAAGAAAATATTTTAATTGAAAAACACCACTTTTGGAAGCGTCGCCAGATTGTTTCTGGCCCCTTGTCAGAGGTGATTTCAAAGTTTTGTGTGGATGCAGAGAGGTTGGCAGACCTTGGACTCTACATAGCTACAGATTGCTCAGCCAGCTGTTGTTCCCTGCAGCAGGACACGGGCTGGATGCTGCCGGGCTGTGTGTGCCGCCGGAGCAGCAGTTCTGCCCCTCTCTCCGGCGAAGGCTTCGACTTTCTGTAAAGTCGTCGTGTCTCTTTGTCACGGCGGGCCGGCCCCTCCCTCCGGTCCGTGGCGGGGCCGGAGGCGGGCGCAGGGCGCTGGCCGGGCCCGGGATGCGGCGTTTCNGGCCGGCAGGTGCTCGCCGGTGCCGCCGGGGTGGGGGGACAGTTCGGCCGGGCCCGGACTCTCTTCGCTGCCCGGGCCGGGGCTGAAGCTCCCGCGCAGCCGGGACACCGGTGGTGGGTCCCCGTGGAACTTCCAGCTGTGTCGCGGAGGGTTGGTGGGGTTTGGTTTTGGCTGCGCGGTGTCTGTCCCGGCCGGAGCGCACAGCTCCCCGCGGGGACCGCGCGGCTGCTCCGCATCCCGGGGCTTCCCGGGGGGCCGCTCCGGGACTTCCCGCTCGGCCCTCGGGGAGCGGGTCCGGGCCGGGGTTCGGGGCCGCCGTGGGGGCTGTGGGAGCTGCCCCTGCCCGCAGCCCGGCCCGGGGGGCTCCAGCTGTTGCCGCTGGCCCCGGGCAGATGTGATTAACAAGGGCTGCAGTGACTCCCTTGGGACTCTCTTTAAACATTTTCTATTTTTTTTTTCCTTTCCCGTTCAAATCCGTGCGTGTATTAAATACATCATGTTACTCGTGGTTCTTTTTCCTCCACAAAGTTTTCAGAGTTTCGTGGGTGAGGGACCATGTTCCCATTGCTTTTAGCAGGGTGCAGGCAGGTGAATGAAAAAGGTGAAACAAGTTTGTCTCGGGTTGCCCTTCATTGTGCCCTGGCAACAGACTGTTGCNCCGGCCGCTTTTCCCGGGGCCGGGTGTCCGCGGTGCCGCGCTCTGATTGGCTGTGGCCAGCGGGCTGCTGAATTATTCATGAGCGCGCCAGATGAAAGGGAGGCGGGGCCTCAGCAAGGCCTGATTTGCATCGCCAGGTCACGCCCCCCTGAGGGCGGTTCCGCTCCGGCCCCGCCTCCGCCGCGNGTCTCCAGCTGTTGCCGCTGGCCCCGAGCAGATGTGATTAACAAGGGCTGCAGTGACTCCCTTGGGACTCTCTTTAAACATTTTCTATTTTTTTTTTCCTTTCCCGTTCAAATCCGTGCGTGTATTAAATACATCATGTTACTCGTGGTTCTTTTTCCTCCACAAAGTTTTCAGAGTTTCGTGGGTGAGGGACCATGTTCCCATTGCTTTTAGCAGGGTGCAGGCAGGTGAATGAAAAAGGTGAAACAAGTTTGTCTCGGGTTGCCCTTCATTGTGCCCTGGCAACAGACTGTTGCTGACATCTCCTCTCCTGGAGGTGAGAGTTAACTTTGGAGAAAGCTTTGTGTGTTTGTGGCCGGTGTTGGTGTTGTAAAGCAGGTAAAGCAGACTCCTGGATCTGTGTTACTGGTTACAAAGCTTTTCACTGGTGTGAGGCCAGTGACAAGACAGGAGGACAGCTCCCTAGGGATTGTAGTAGTAAAATATCTTACTTGAAGGGAAATGCTACTCTTTGTCATCTGAGAGCATTTCAGTCAACTGGAATATCTGGCTTTACCAAGTCCCAAGTGAAGCTGAATGCCCAAAGCAGCTGCCTGGTGATTTTAGCTTTGATTTGGGAAGCTGGTGCTTCTGGCAAGCGGGATGCAAAGCGGTGGTAAGTCCGTGCATCCTGGCACGTTCCTTGCAGCGACAGCCTGGCCCATGGAAGGGACAAGGATGATCTCTGCCACTAGTGAGCAGTCCCTAATCCCTCTCAGAGCTGCTTGTAGCCTCTCAAGGGGCTCCATATACTCCATGGTGTTGAAAAGAGAGAGGAGTTCTCAAACATCTCCATAGGATGATGCTGGGGAACATCTTTTATTTGGTTTTGAACAAATTGCATGGGCTGTAACAGCTGAACAAAGAAAAGCATCAGAGGAGTTAAACCAGTTGAGAGCCCTCTATCTTCTAGTGACTTTCTGGTATGGTAACACAGTTGTTCCTGGGAACTGCTTATGGAAGAGGTGTGTCTTGGCTGACATAGATGCTTGAGAAATGTAAAAGAGTAAGAAAGGCTTTAAACATATGTCTTGCAGTTAGTACATGGCAATAAAAGTGATTGATAGCACTGGTACCCTGATCTTTCTTTACAATATCAAAGGAGGGACTGGTGGTTTCTGTGCAGAAATTGGTATAGAAACTGATGCCATATAAAAGTTTCTTCTATGTGGATCTCTTTGTGTTGCTTTAAGAAGCAAATGCTTTCATGGTTTACTCCATTGACCCACAGTGTGTAAAATGCTGTTCCAAGGTTACAAGCCACTCTTTGATTTGTGCTTCTTAGCAAAGCCTACAAAGGGTTTTGCATCAGTACAATAATGTTGTTCAGTGCAAAGACTTTGTTCTGCTGTAGCGTTTTGAAACTTGGTGTTGTCATGCTCCCATGACAAGGAAAGCACAAAAGGAGTCATAATGACACACAAGGTTTGCACAACTCATAAATTCATTGCAGGTGGGCGGTTCCTGGTAACTCCAAGCACAAAGCTGTGGAGCACCTGAACTTGCCTGAGTTGTGTGATTTAATGTTTTCTGTGTTTTGGGAGGGTAGCCACCTGCGTGTAATGTTGTTCATTTAACTCTCTGTCTCTGCAGGTTCACAAAATAAATCCTTTTTAGAGGGAATTCTTTTGTTTTACCTCTCTGACTGTTGTATGCAAGGTGCACCTGAACTGTCATGTTTAAGAAACAGCAAGAGATGGGGGGTAGCAGTGGATCAGCAGTTGTGTTGTTTAAGGGAGATCTTTGCATGGTCTCACTAAACTGAGATTAGAGCATCTTTCTTATTCTTTGAAAAGGAGGTGGTACCTTACACTTCGATGCTTCCCATGTACTGCAACTGCTCCTTGCAGTTTCTTGTCTAAACAATCTAAAGCTCCTTACTTTAGCTCTTGTTTGGCTCCTGCTTTCTTCCTGACTGTCTTGACAGTGTGTCACAGCCAAGCATGCTGGTGGAGGTGAACAGTCAAAGAATAGTGCTTCTTTCATTGGTGTCAAGCTAAAATTGTTCTTAAACTTGTAATTTCACATTGAGTCATGTCCAGTGGCGCCTGTAATCGATAAATGTGAGTAGTGTAGTGTTTAAGTGATGCTTTGATCATGTTTGTTGGTGTGAGATCATCAACATCAACAGCTGATCCAGCCTCTGTTCTGCTGCTGCTGCTGACCGTGTTGGTAACAGGAACGAGGCAAATTTCTGGGTGTGGGAGAAAACCTGGTTCAGGCAAGGCCATGGCGGTGTGGGTTTGTTCTGGGAGCACTAACTGCCTGTAGCTCAAACAAAGCTGGTTGATAAGGCCTCTTCTATTTTAGCAGGGTTGATAAAGTGTTCTCAGATGCAGAGGTAGGAGTTCTACCTTTAAGGACCTGCGTGCAGGAAGGAGCACTGAGGAAGGAATGAAAAGGAGACCTAAAGCAAGGCAGGATTTAAGAGTTCTTGAGATACTTGATGACATTTTGAAAAGAAAGCTTTTGGACCATATCCTATTGAAAACCTGTTCAAGTTGAGTGGAGGTTGCCAGGGAAGCACACAGATGGCACCTTGCAACTCTCCTACGTGAGCAAAATAAACTCATTATGGGTATGTTTTTGTTGTGGGGTTGAGACTGTATCCACACTTAATACTGGCTGTGTAGTAAAAACTTCTGACCTGGGCTTCTTCTTCTTGTAAGACTGGATTAACTTGTGTGATTGAGACTTACAACATTGGTTGTCTTTTACTTTTGGCTGGAAACTCCACTCTCATGGGAGGACGTAAGCAAAAACGGCAGCAAATTTCTACACAGGGTAATTCCCCTCCAGCCTGTGCCAAGTTGATGGAGAAAATCCAGAGTGTCTCAGCAAGCTGTGCCTGGGCATCAGGACACATCCCTGTGTGGAAAGGCAGTGAGGCCATAGCAAAAGGTGGAGCTCTGAAGGGACTGGTGACACTTCAGCAGTGAGGAACAATTAATGGTTCTCCCAGGAAGAAGCATTTGGCCTTCTCTTAAATATGGGCCTGTCGAGGTTTATGGTAAAATACACATCACGACATCTGAAGTGAACAGAGCTGAGCGAGGAAGAATGAAATCTGGTTTTGATGTTAAGTGCTCCCTAGTCTATGATTGGAAACAGGATTTACTTGCATCTCGTGCTTTCATTGCATTTCTATATGAATAGTGAAGAGATTTTGGTTTGTGTCTGGGTTTAATCAAATGAGGTGCTGTGGCAGGAGCTTGACGTACAGGGCACTCTGAGCTCTGCTGTCAAGTACCCACAGACTCAGTGTGAGCAAAACTCAGACTGGCTCAGCCTTGGGCTATTGTTGCATCCAACGCATCTTAGACAAGAGAATGTTGCACATAGTTTCTGGTAAAAGACTCATCTCTGGAAGCCTAAAGAATTGTTTCCCTGGAAAATAAGAACATTAGATACATGCAGACCTGGCATGGCTTCAGAGGCTACTGGAGAATTCCTCTCTGGCTACTGGTAGCCACAACTGTTACCATATGGTTGTAAATGCAGACTAGCAGACAACTGCAGAGCACATGGGGTTGGAGTTTTATGTAAGACACCAAAGGTATGTGGGAGAGAATCTGGTCTGCTAATATGTAAATGTGCAGCTGGAAGATAATAAATTTGCCGCAATCTGTATAATCTTTTTTTCTAGAATTAGAGAAGATATTTTCTTATTGTACTGAAGCCAGAATTCTTCAGATTGACAGGAGCCATGTAAACTTGTAATAATAATTCTCCTTGGAGAACTTGTGCTGCAGTGGATGCTGTTCCTTCTTTGACTTTGCTCAAAACTGGTTTTCCTCTCATCTCCTCCCATACTGTGACACTCAGGATTTCTTTGGTCAGGCAGGAAACCCTGATATCAGTCAGTGAGAAATGACTTTTCATGCCTCCTCTGATTGTAATGGACACATCAGCCTTCCAGGATGATGGTTCTTCAAGTGAGCTACTATGCTCCTTAGCCTGTTGAGCCAGTTGTTGTGGGCTGGAGTGTGAATGTCGGAGCTGTTGCGTAAGCAGGCTCAAAGAGCAGGCTTCTGGATGCAATTAATATTCCAGGATAAAACATTCTAGCAGGGTGTTAAAGTCATGTCTCTGTCAAATCAAGCCCAGTCTTCCTTTTTTTTCTCCTAACACTGAGTTTGTCTCTGCAGGCAGAGCTGAGGTCTCTTTTTCTAAAGTGGGGAGGGTAATTACTCGAGTTTCTCTGTGGGTTTGCCCAGTTTAGCAGGTCCAGGATATTGATTGACAGTGGGAAAGGGTGCGTCTCCTTGGCACTTTCCTTTCCTTGTCTGGCTAAGGGCAAGTTGTGTGTTATACCTGGGTGTGATAGGCTCTCCTTGCATAGCACAGCACCTTGTCACTGCTCTGCAACTTCTGCTAACTTAAGAGTGAACGTAGCTTTGTGTAAATATGTCCTTCTCTCAGGAATGTCTGGTGAAAGAAAACTGATGATCTGATACAATTTTTGAAATTTTGGCTTAGGTACTAAATCACTGTAGAAAGATTTATTTTCCAAGTGAACAACACTTTTACTTCCTCTGTTTTTTGGGGTGCTCTGCTATACTTGTTACTGTGCACATTCACCACCTCTGCATGTGCTGATGGCTCACAGACACAGGTACTCTTGTAGCTGCCCTGCTCAGAGCCACTTTTCTCCGTGGTGATGGGTGCTGCAGGTGACTGGAATTATCACCTAGGTGATAGTCTAGTCACCAAGGTGCTGGTAATTCTGGGGACTAAGTGACTCAGGTTGTTGATCCTCTGAACCCCAAGGCTGCATTGCAGTCACGGTGAGCTCCAGGCAGCTCTGCACAGGTGGCTGGAGATTTTGGAGTGCAAGTAGGAAAGGTTAAAGGGGAGTAATGCAACAAAAGGGTACAAGTTCAAGCTCAGGGAGTTTCTAAAAGGAGTTCTCAAAATATGCCTGTGGAGCATCCTGTTTATCACACAATTTCCTTCTTTTGGACCTTCACAGCTGGTGTTAAGGCCTTGCTAGAGACCATTTGAAAAACAATTCCAGCTCCTCAGGAATGGCTGCTTTAAATCATTAACCAAAGGTCATCGGTATTGGCAGGAGCACAGAAACAGCCACCTTGTTTCCAGCTGTGCTACTCCCCTCTGTGCAGAGTGAAAGCTCCTTCCCTCAGCTACCCTCCAGCCCCCTTTGGTGCTCCTGGTCCCTCTCTTCTCCCCTTGCTCCCCAAGGTGAAGGGGCACTGTGGAATGTCAGTTCTGATTGTTCGTTGCACCTCAGAAGTTCTGGCCCCCACTGCACACGTGTGTTGTGTGTATAGAGTAGCTGGCAAGTTGCTGTAATTCCCTGTCCAACAGATTAAAATAAGGACACTGCAATCAACATTTTATGCTGGAAACAGGAGTTAGTGAGAGTTGGCCAGGGGAGGAGCACTTACAGCAGGGTAAGTTGTCGGGATGTGATTCAAACCTTTGCTCTCGAGTTAGCAGAGTTTTACTTGTCACTTAGCACCTCTGCATGGGGGGAGATGTGACAGCCCATTGAGCTGTACAGAACAGGAGGCTGTAGCCTGGTATCCCCAGCGTGATTGCTGGGGTGTGAGTCAGGTCTAATTTATCCTGCTCGGGTCCTCCTGTCGCTGTGAGAGACAAGGCAGTGGGACACAGGGAATGGTTTGTGCTCTGGCTGCACATTGAACTGCAGGTGCAAGATTTCCATCCCCTACCCCCACCTTGAACAGAGTTAGCCTTGATATTTTACAAAGGCGAGTTAATAATTAATGCAGCTCCCCTGCAGGCAGCACAGCCCTTTCTGCCGTACCCATGGAGAGAACTGAAAATGTGATTCTTTCTCTTTTCAGCTCAATAGCTGGAGGGTTACCTGGGGTGAAAACTGATACTAGTCAATAATGCCTGAGCCTGGGAGTTGGCCTTTAGGTTGGGTTTGTCTGAATGTTTTTGCAAATGATGCAGTTTTGCCTCTTCTTTGGGAAAGGTCAACTGAAGCGATCACAAAATGACTGAGTGCAAAACCTCTTTCAAAATCCCCTTATTTTATCTGTACTGGTTGCTTTATCACTGTGAAAATGGTGTTGTGAAGACCTGCAGCAGAGGTGCTGCACTGGGGTGGTGTCAGGTTTTAGTCACTCGATAGCGATGTTGTCTCAGTCTGCTCTGGCTGATTTTACCTGCTAAACTAAAATAAATAACCTACTTCTGCTTGCTCCTCTGCTGAGGCTGCTTTTGTTTATATGGCTTTGCTTTTCTTTTTCGTTAGGATTTTTGTTGCCAAGATACTCCAGCAAGGAAGATGAGAAGGTTCTTAAGAGCCGGACATGATCCAGTGCGAGAGAGGCTTAAACGCGACCTTTTCCAGTTTAACAAGGTATGGTTCTTTCCTCAGACTTCAAGGCAAATCTATCCTGAGCCACTGTGCTGTGTAAAGGGAAGGATAAACTACTTCAATGTGGGTGGAAAAGTTAAATTTAGGAGAGGTGGTTTGTTCTCTTTTTCAGTTCTGTCCTTTTTTCCTCCCCATGTGCCTGAGTAGTTTTAAGCTCGGGAGAATGTTCTCAATTCTGTCTTTCCTTTTTAAGAGAAAGGACATTGTCATGCTGTTAAGTGGCACTTACTGAAAGAAGAGATCTTCACGGCAGCTTTTATAGACTCTGAGTGGTCTGTAGTTTGCCCTGCTGTGTCCTGTTAGAGGTGGTCTTTGTGGTTCCACTAGGAAAGTAAATGTTTTTCTAAAGATACACATAAGCCATAGCTTGTGATGCAGCTTGTCCTTGATTATACTTTCGTTTACAAATTTACCTCTGTTTTTAAATGTGAATTTGAAAGGCTGTGGTAGCACCTAGGGAGCAGAATGGCCATTAATAATGAATTTGCTATTATCTTAGTCTGAATCTGTATCTAGGTTTTTTCCTTCCCTCTTTGAAGAAGAAATGGCAATGGCTGTACTGTCTATCCAACACCCTGGGCATTTTTCTTTTGAGCCCTGGCCAGGAACATAGTGCTTTCATCTCTGTAAATGCCTAGTATTAAATCATTGCTGGGCTAATGGCTACTTACACCTTCATTGGGGAGCAGAAATATATTTGTAGGTTTTGTATTTCCGAGGTCTAAATGGAATTTTGCTGAAAAGTGTAATGGATAAATGAAATCAGCCTAGGAAATAACCTCCTTGATTCATTTGAATTGTAGTGCAGATACTTAGAGTGCAACTGTGGATATTTGAGATAAATGATTTAATGTAATTGGTACTGACTGACACCAATTCCATGCATACCTCCCTCCCTCTGGGGAGACTGAAGAACTTAAGAGTACTTCAGGTCTGTTTTCTGCCTGCTTCCATCAGGAAATGCTAGTGCAGGTACAGCAGAAAAATAAGTGAATGCAGACCTGGATTGAGTTGTTTGCATTTAGCTAAATGCAACATCAGCTTCAGAAAAGACATCCCAGGGATAGGTCAGAATTGCTTATAATCATATAAAATTATACATACCTTGGAAAAACCTTTGCAACTTCAGGGATGTCCCCTCCTTGAATATGCCTTTCTCTTATGGGAATGTTTGGTTAAACTTTACCTCCCTGAGACAGACTAATTTGGATGATGCAAAACAGGGTTGAAAGAACTAGCTTTTGCAGAGAGGGAAACTTCCAAATATATGAGAAGCTGACATCAGGATTTGTGACTCCATTTGGTTCACTCCTGAAGGTAAATATTGCCTCTTGTTTCTGGGGAGACAACTACTTTGGACACTTCCTAATGGTTTACTCTCATTAACAGCTTGATAATTAAAGGCCTTGTAAAATTCATTTGCACCTTTAAGTCACAGTAACTTGTTCTTTTCTAATAAGAATCAGAAGGGACTGAACATTACACCAGAATCTTTTACACTATACTTTTTCCTTGCATACAGATGAGGTTGTTTTTTTTCCCCAAGTCTTGTGTGTTTCATTCCAGAATTTCTGGAGATAATGGGTCATTTGAAAGCCTCTCCCCTTTGATCCAATAAACATCTATTCACAAATAAGTAGACTGAGAAGATCTGGGAAAGTCAGACCTTAATTCTGAGCTGTTGAAGGTTGTAGGCTCCAAGGAGCCAAGAATCATAGTGCCTTGTGTGCCAAGGCTGTCCTTGTCTAATGTGCTATTAAAGCAATCACATTAGTGCTGGTAAGCAGGTTTTTAAACACTTGTTATTTGAGGTCTTTGAAAGACTTCTGGTGAAGAACCTGCTTGGGAAATATTTTGTGGGACTATGAAGTTGCTGATCAGAGAAAATGCACAGTGTGTTTGCACCTCTTCAGTGTGTGATGTGGGTCATGACTAAATGGAAGGTCTGTACCTTAAAAGTGCTGGGGATTCCTGTCCTCATTTTACACTGAGGTTGAATATAAGTGCATTTTGCCACACAGGTTTAGTGTTAATGGAATGTATTTGACCATGCTGACCTAGTAATGGACTTCAATTTAAAAAGTCTGTTTAGTTGTTGGTGGTGGATTTTTGTTTGTTTGTTTACTCTGTCAGGTATAAAGGTGCTGAGATCTTTCCACTGTTTCTCTTGCATTTCTGTTCTGGGTAAGAAGTGGTCCACACAGCTTTAAAGGACTGATTGACCACTGAACTAGCTCTTCAAACCTGTGTTTGTCTCAAAAAAACACCTTCCCAAATTGTGCTAGTCACTTAGCTTTGCATATCTGTTTCTCTGTATGAGTAAGAACTTCCCATGCTTGTGTGTACCTGTTGCAAGAATCTGTTTTTAGCTCAGTGGATAGGATGAAGGATAAGGTATGTGGACTTGGCAGCCTGCTTCTTAAAGTTTATCCTGCTTTTGGAAGTAGTATTTGGATGCCTTTGGCTCTGTCCAAGCCCCGCAGAGCAAACATGTTCAGGCTGGCATTGTCAGACGAGATGATGGGTAACACACAGGTGAACCAGCCTGTCTTACAGCTGAATGTTACCAAACTGGGAACATTGCACTGAATTTATGGCGTTGTGTTTTTGACTCTGTTTCCAGCCTTCCTGCCCCTCAGCTGACAGGTGTGATGGATGGCTTACCTGAAACCCAGATTAGTGTCAGTGCACAGTGGGGTTGGCACACAGGGGCTTCATTGTTCCTTCAAAAGGCGAAATAACAAAGGGACGGGGTTTGTGTTGCCTGTGGTTCATCTCTGTCATGAAACAATCTGAGAGGGGAGGCAGGTAGAAGTGACAGGAGGAGGACAGCACTGAATTTCATCAGCACAGCTTTGGTGTGGGCTGGAACAACTTCACTTTGGCCACGTTTTTCCCGCAGCGAACGCGACTGACACGGAGCCTTTCTGTTGGTGCTGCTGCCACGGGGCTGGTACCAACTCTGACAGACCTGTGGGCTGAGGAAAAGGAAAGCTCCTACCTTTCCCCAGAGAAACAAAGGCCCTTTTGAGAAGCAGGGCACAGTTGTGGGCACTCCAGTTTCTTATTTCAGGGCTGCTGCTGAAAGGCTGCGTTGTAACCTCTGCTGCCTTCTGCCCCCTCGCTCCCCCCTGCGGGGTTTACCTGCTGGGCAGGTGAAAGGATCGGCTGATGAAAGGGAGGGGAGGAAAGGAGGACACTGGGATCTGACTTGATGTGATTTAACAACTGGGTGTAAATAAGTGCAAGGGAAAGATCTGGGTAATCAGGACAGTGAATGTGAATGCCTGGCCCTGGCGGTGTCAAATACAGCCCCAAAGCCCCCCTGATGCCTTTATTGCCCAGCTGTGGAAACAAATGAAGGACACAGGAAGGAGTTAAGAGCATCCTTACATCTTATGGGCATCTTGTTTGAAGATTCAAAGCTTTCAGAAACCATTTACTGTACCCCATGTGCAGTTTGGCAGCACACTGTGGTTGTTACAGATACTTCTCTGTGGCAGATTTGTCTGTGGAATGGGGGGTACCTAAATTCTTCTGTCGAATGAAAACCTGGAGAAAAAATTACTCTCCTGTTATTACTGAATGATACACACTTGGTTATGCAGTTCATAGGTCTTATACTTGAAAATTAAAGCTTTATTGACTTGTCTGATGTGTTTACAAATTAACACATCAAAACCAAGATATAATTAAGCCAGTATTAAGGCTAGTGTTGACAGCTCCCTAACAGGCAGTACAGTATTGTATAAGTCATGGTTTTCTGAGGCTAAAGCTTTATCTTCTGGGCTGGATTAAACCTCAGAGTAATCACAGTTTCTAATTGATGTGTCATTAAAAATTGCACCTAGTTGTGCTGATAACATGGCAGTGCAGTGACTGTGAACAAGTTGAAACTAAAACAGTGGAGTTACACTGGTGTCTCCCTAACAAGTTCCTCACTTTGTTTTGGGTGAGAGTGGAATGGTGTTTATTGCATGTGCTACACCTGATTAATTTAAATGCCTGATTTGTTGTTAAGATAACGTGTTACCTTGAATCTTCTTCCCGGAATTGTACACCATGGTTTCATACTCCCACAACTTGGATAATTAGGAAGGTTTTCTGTGTTGTTTCAGTAGCTGCCATGGTACAGAGAAGTTAATCTTTGCCTGTGGTGGATTAGGAACCTGCCTTGTTTCAATTCTGAGCCCACAGATAAATTCCCAATTTCATACAGCCTCCTCTAGGAAATCTTACGTGTGTAGCTATGCAAATGTTGGTTAACAGCAACTTCAAGGCTGACATTAAAAAGATGAATTTCACAAAATTTGTTTTTATTAATACAAACCTAACACTTAAAGTACCTTCTTAGAATATAAATAAGTCTGGAGATTAAGTTAACATAAAAGGAAATAAACTCAGTGGTCTCAGAGCTTGTAGTACTAATCTTAGCTTGCTACCTATAAAAGGTAAAAAATTAGTGACTGCTCTTTTGTGCAGTCTAATGAGTTGGCAAGCAGAAAATTGGGAAATGGTCCAATATTTCCAATTTTATATCTTGTAAAGGGGCTCATCTTCCCCTAAGAAGATTTCAGACTGGGGTAACTGATACTTAGAGGAAGGAAGTCTTTTCTTACAGCTTGTGAATTGTGAACAAATGGCTAAAACTGGAGCAAACTGGCAGAATGTAGAATCAGATCTATCCTCCTATGCTGTGTCTTTGAGCAGGAACAGTGAAAGGTCATTAAAGTACTTTGCAGCAGCTGGGAGCACCTCAGGCTAATGGCCTGACCACAGAAATTAAACCAGCTTCATTTGATTCTAGTGCAGGGGATTAGGTTGGGAAATCACTATGCAGGAAATAAAGTCCAGGTGTTACTTCTAGGCTGAATAAAGCATAAAACTAAGTGATGTGGTAGCTTTGCTTCAAAGACAGGATGGAAATGAGGATGGGAGCGAGATACAAGTGCTTGCTTCTGTAGATGGAGGGTTCTCTGCTTGTTACATCTTTTTAATCATGAGGGTAATGAATTCCTATTCTGTAGCTGACCAGCCTGCCTTAGAAGAATGTATTTTGCAGTGTTGTCCAGAAGAATGTGTTTTCCAGGAAGGAGCCCTATTAATCTTTGGGCACACCAATCCCTCTTTACATGGCTCTATGTTGGTGAACACTCGTGTACTTGTTTTGCCTAAACCATGCTAAAGCTGTACATTAGCACTTCTAGAAACCTGCCTGAGCATATTTTCCAAGCAAAAAAATATGGCAGACTATTCCTCCCTAGTCTGTAAATCCATCAGCCATGCTCTGTTTGGTGTGTACAACATGCTCCAAATCTTCCTCTTGGTGCAGTTTAAATGGTGCTTTAGGGGAGCCACTAAGGCCAAGCAACATAACTGCTCCTTGTAATAGTGGCATCTTTTTGGTCCCAGATGGCTTTGGATTAGTCTGAGTTGGCCTACAAGGCTCCTGCTCTCCTTAAATTCCAGTGGTCCTTGTGTTCCCTCTGGAAAATTGATATGGGTTACAATTGTTTTCCCATAGGAAATCTGTTTAGTTTCCTTGATGAGCACTGGAGTTCACTTGTCATCACTTTACACCATTTCTTGATGTCAGTCACCACGAGGCGGTTGGGAAGGCTGACCTGGGTGGAATTTGGCAGATAAAGCTGATCTGACAGTGCACTGTATTTGTGTCAGACTTTGAAATTGTGCTGAGCAGTTGGTTTACAGAAGTGAAGTTGATGTGGAGTGATGGAGTGTGTTGTATTGACTAAGCTGTGCTTATGCAGAGTTATTTATAATCTTAACATCAAGAGCTGCTTGGGCTACTGTTTTCAGGGTTTTTCTCTTTTATTTCTGTTACACTTCTGCATATCCTGGCTGCCCTGTTCCTGTCCCTGCCCTGGAGCCAGGGGTTCTTGGAATACATTCATCCTTGGGCTGTTGTTCAGCAAATCTCTTTGAACACTTTTCAAGACAAAAAGCTGCTATATTTCAGACTCCCGTGCCATATTCCCCTGTTTGTTATCTCTGTACAGCAATGCCCATGAAAAATGGTGTTGATCATGATTTTTCTTTCTCTCTACCAGACTGTGGAACATGGATTTCCCCACCAACCCAGTGCTCTGGGCTACAGCCCATTCCTCCGCCTTATGGCCATTGGGACACGGTCAGGAGCCATCAAACTGTATCTTTTGAACAACTGGGGATGGAATTCTCTAACCTCATCAGAATGTGCAACTTTGAAGATACTTAGAAAGTTAATATAAACTTGCAAACAGGGGTTGCTGGAACATTGAAACAGTTCTCCAAGGTTTGAAGTGATTCTGGTCTGGTCACAGTATTATCTTTCCTGGAGCTGAGCTATAGCTCAAAACAGAAGCTGAGCTGCTGCAGATGTTAAACAAGACTCTGCTCTTGCTATGCAGAAGGTCAGACTAGATCTGGCCTAAGTTTAGCAATCCTTCATGTTGTAAATTCCAGGGTTGTTTAAATATTTGGGGCAGGGTTCCTTTTTTTTTCCTGAAGCAATTCTATTTCAAAGGTTAAAGCTGAAGTTAGAAATGCTTTCAGCTTCCTGAGTTTTTGACTCTCCAGGAATTAAAGACTTTAAACATTGTGAAGCTGGAAATGTTTTTTTAGCTACTGATGTCCAGTGTGATGTTTGTGTCTATGTGAGGCACTGAGGTGTTTCCCATGGCACCGTACCAGCTATGCAAGTTGTAGAACAGGCATATCACCCAGCCCAGAAAGGAAAAGTTGGTGCTCTCCCTGCCAGCTTAATCATTCATTCCTGCTGGTGTTTGTGCTCAGAGGCTGGACTCCACATGCAGGCAGTAGCCATCTGTCTCTTGGTTACAAATTAGTTAAGCAGGATTGGAGTGTCTGGGAAACCACGAAACATCCCAGAGAAAAAAAAACCCAGGGTCCAGGCACTTCTTCTGCATATGCTGGAGGGAAGAAGTAAACTTCCATGTTCTTCATAACCTGCCACAAGCA
Organism: Neodrepanis coruscans; assembly: GCA_013400695.1. Lineage (NCBI taxonomy): Eukaryota > Metazoa > Chordata > Aves > Passeriformes > Philepittidae > Neodrepanis > Neodrepanis coruscans. The sequence goes on from VYZS01055665.1 coordinate 14,937, forward strand.
TGTAAAATCAAAGTAGATTGGCATTGATTCTTTGCAGTCCAGATCACTAGGAGTAAAACATGGTTTCAAACTAATCTCTTTTCCTCTTGCTTGCTAGCAAGCTTCTTATCAATTAATCATAGCTGTGGGTCACTGTAAATACTGTAGATCCCTCAACAAACTCATCAGATATGGTGCTCCTGGGGTGGAGTTCATGGGTTTACATGAAGAAAACAACACTGTAATGCAGATTCACTTTATACCTGATCAGGTAAGTGTGTTTTCAGCACCTCTTGTGACTTGTGTACATTTCTCTTTAACAGGTGTTGATTTAATTCCAGGAAACTGGGCTCCTATTACTAAGTATATTCAAATGCTGCTTGGTTGGGAAATGTTTATCCCAGTGTATTTTGTGCTCTCAGCAGCTCTTGTTGCTGTGGAGATGCTTAGTAAAACTAAAAGAGAAGCTTTAAACCGAAGAGTAGCTTTATTGTTCATAACTGTTAGTCATTTATCTCCAGCAACGTCCTGGGAATGGTAATAAGGCCAGGATAGTTCAGGCAATCTGCTGCAGAAGCAAGAGCTTCCTTTTCCTTTTTTTCCCTTTTGCAGCCCCTGTTTTTTTCAGTGGGGCTGGATGATCTTCCCTCTGCACAACAGATAGAACAAGAGCTGCTGCTGAGCTGATTGAGTTATTTTCAGGAGTTCAAAACAGCACTGCTAACCTTGCCTACTGTTCAGTTTGTTGCCTTTGTGTTTGGGGGTATTAAATCTTGCTCCTGGGGGCTGCTGAACAGTTACTGCCTCAAACTAAAAATAGAAAAGCAGAATTCTCCAAATGTCTGGTGACTGCCTAATCACCTTCCTTCCCCTTGACTGTCAGACTGGTGTCTTGGCCACAGACTTTGTTGCCTGATGCCCCCAGTTTAGCACAAGTGGATTTAGTTCTTGAGGCGGTTTTGGGTGTCTGTTTGCTTAACTAATGGTATAAACTGAAACTCCCATGGGGAGTGTTGCACCAGGTGTGGCTGCAGCAGGTAAAATGCTTCAATTTGAACATCCAGCCAGCAGGGCTGGGCTCATAAAAGGATTCTGACACAGCCCTGCAGAATGAGGTTGGACACGAAGAATGTGAGGAGTGTGGTGTAGCAGACTGTATCAGCCCCACCCAAAACTGGGGTGTGTTCAGCAAACCCGCGCTGAGGGAGGAGGAGGTGAGATAGACCTGCAGCTGCATTGCTGGGCTTTACAGCACAGGCTGATCTTCTCCAGGACCCTAAATCCTTGTCATTCCCCTCAGTGGTAACATGTGCCTCTGTCCTATATAACAGAGGTTTTAGCCTTTAGGCTACTTCTTGTCTCCCTCCACCCCCAAAATCCCATTGCTGCAGTGTATATCCAGTGCTATAAAGAACTAGTCCTGTTTTAGCAGAGAATTATGAACAGCAACTTCACTGCTAAATTTACTGTGTTATATTTAATATTGTGACTCTGAAGAAAAAAAAAGGCATATTGTGTGATTTTGTAGTGCCAGCTGGTGACATTGCTGGATGATAACAGTTTGCATCTCTGGAGCCTGAAGCAGCATGGAGGAGCATCTGAGCTGAGGGAGGAGCATCGTTTCACCCTGAAAGGGCCACCTGGGTGAGTCACAAGAGAGGTTTGGAGCTACTTCAGGGAAAAGCAAGTAAGAAAAATTCTGCTATTGTTTGAGCTAAAGCTTGTCCTGCTCTTACAGCCTCTCACTCCTCTGAATCCACTGAAAGAGCATCCATGGAAACCAAACTAAGGCCTGGGAGATGAGCTTTTAAGTGTTGAATGAGTGTAAAGGGTGTTATCTGTTAAAATATTATGCATTCACTTCTGTGAGTGCAGGAGCTGTTAAGGTTAGGCAAATCTAAGCATCTCTTAAGTCAGTTTAAAATATGGTTATGGTTTTATTTTCCCTTGATCTTGCTGGTTTTAGGTGAGCTATTTTTAGATACTTCAGGAACACTTTAGAGAGGGTTCTGTGAAAAGGTGTCTAGTTCTTTGTCCATGCACTTGTCAAGTCTTCTGACATAATTTATCTCCAAGCTAGTGTTTTCCTCCTTTCAAAAAAATCATGCCTGGCTCTAAATCTCTGCCTATAAACCAAACAACACTTGCAAATGTCCCTGTTGAGTTGTTTGTTCTCTCAAATTCAATAACATTTGCATCCCCAGGTCTCCACCAAGTGCCACACAGATAACAGCTGTCCTTCCCCACTCCTCACGGGAGGTCCTGTATCTGGGCACGGAGAGTGGCAACATCTTTGTTGTGGAGCTTCCCTCGTTCCGGGTGCTGGAGGACAGGACCATCACCTCCGAGGCTGTGCTGCAGCGGTGAGTAAGCAAACAGTGCTCTGCAGAGGTGGAATCCCATTAGCAGACACATCCTTTGTTAAAATGCCACCCTGGATTATGTGCTGGGGCCTCACTGTTGTGTTAAGCATTGTCCAAATCTGCATGACTCCTGTGAAAGTAACTTTGGGTCCTGCTAGGTTAAGTAACAGTTTCTGTCCTGGTCAACCCGGTATTGTCACTGTGGAGGTTCAGCATGTTGGCAGAGGGATGCAGGAGCCACTTGGGGTAAATCTGCAAACCTTGTGCTGTGTCCCTCGTTTATTTTTGCAAAAAACTGGGGTTTTAGCTGTAGTTTATTTTTTCAACCATTGGCAGAACTTCTCATACTGCTTCTTCCAAATGAAGATTTTGTCACCCTTGAGATTCAAGTGCTGCTGAAAAATATCCTACTTTGTGTCTCTGTTTCCTACTGACATTTCCATCTTACCTTTATTCTGTAAGAGAATAGGATGGGTGACTCAGTCTGTCTTTTACATTCCTGGGATCCAGACCTGGAATTCATTGTAAACCTTGGCCTTTCCCTGAATTAAATAGGACAAGATGCATGTGGCAGGCCTGGTGTGGTGTCTTACATTAGATTTTTATGCTGCTTGAAGGATTTGAAAGATTGTACTTATCTGTTTGAAGTTCTTGTTGCTTAATTTCTCATTCTTACACCTTTTATTAGTCATTTTGGGGTGTACCTGGAATCAGCTTTTCTTTGTTCTCCCTTCTGCAGAGTACCAGAAGATAACTGTAACAGGAGATCATGTGAGTTGGTGGAAGCCCTTCGGGAACATCCTAAGAACCCTGACCAGATCCTGATTGGATACAGCAGGGGTTTGATTGTCCTCTGGGACCTGCAGAATAACAAAGCAACACACCATTTCCTAGGCAGCCAGGTATTAATTCAATCCAGTCAGTCCAGTGGGGGAGGAAGGGCTCTCGCCTTTCAGGGCACCAGTAGGTGCAGGGAGAGCCTCACAAAGCCAATTTTTTTTTTTTTTTAGAAAGAATGTGCTGGTTTTGGGGATTTAACAGCTCTCTGGAGGGCAGTCATTGTATGTCTTTCTTTTCAGCAACTAGAGAACCTCTACTGGCAGAGGGACGGCAGTAAATTCATTAGTTGTCACTACGATGGAAGTTACACCCAGTGGCCAGTATCCAGTGACAACAGGCAGCCAGAGCCTCTGGAAAACACTGTGCCTTATGGTCAGTAAGTGAGATTTGATTATAGCATATTTGTCTAAACTCAATCCAATTTTAAGCTTGTGTAGGATATTCAAGTCACATTTTCCCTAGTGTTTAATGGCAGAGAACAGAGCTGCCTTTTGAATGAGTTGTGAGCCTGGACTAAGGGATTTCAGTCCATTTTTTTTTCTTGGATTTGAAACTAATTTACATTGTTGAGGTTTGTCCAGAACATGGAGAGCAAGTGTTTGCCCCTTGTGAAGAAAGATACTGGTGATTCAGCTCCTTGTTGTAGTTGGTGTCCTGTTCAACAGGAGTTGCTTGGATCTTTGTAATTAATAGTGACCTGAACAGTGATGAAATGAAGCCTCTGATTTGCTGAAACCCATCAAATGGGGATGACCTCATTTATCCAAGCATAGAGAAGCTTCTAAAGCTCTATCACTTTTACATTAGTTTCAGGAATGGCTGTTTTTAACGATCCTTTCTAGTTAATCAGCTTCCCCAACAGTACTTCCACTCCCTATTAGCCATCAGCAACGTGGTTCAGAACTTCCCCTGAGTCTAAGCCATGTTTAGCTGTGGTCAGTGTGTGTCCCAAAAACCTCGTCTGATGTGGCTTGGTCTGGGAAGGTGGTGCTGGTGCTGCTAATTCAGGTTGCTCCCCTTGATGTGGAGGGTGAGGTGACCTGGGTGAAGCAGAATAAGCAACTTCTTATGTAAAGATGCTCTTCTTGAATGACAGTAGGTAACTCTGTTCTTTCAGGTCCTTTTCCTTGCAAGGCTATCGCCAAGATCTACTGGCAGACAACAAAAAATGGGTAAGTTTGTGGTTGTGTCCCTTCACTTTCACCTGTTTAAAGGCATTTAGAGGGTTCAGCATGCAATGCCATAGGAGCCCTTTAGAGTAACATTATTAAAACTTAAGGGTCGAAGTTCGACTCGTCTCATGTCTTTGAAATTTTGCTTACTTCTCACTTCAGCACACACCACTGTAATCTTCTCTTTTCTCCCAAGGCTTCCTTACATTATATTCCAAGGAGGGATGCCCCGGGCTAGTTATGGTGACCGGCACAGCATCTCTGTTATCCATGGCAGTCAGCAAACAGCCTTTGACTTCACATCACGAGTGATAGACTTCTTTATAATCTTCAGTTCGGAGCCTGCCGCAGGTATGTGATGAGAGGGCATTACTCAGGAATTAGGGTGGCTGTGTAGGCATGTGGAAATCTGCCTGGTATAAATAGCATATGAAATGTGATAAAGGAGGTCAGTTGTTTGGGGAGTTTCTGAGGCTTTAACAGAGAATCGCAGAATAATTTAGGTTGGAAAAGACCCTTAAGATTGAGTCCAGCTGTAAAGGATTTGCCATTTGAAAGTGAAGTGTAAAATACTGATTTAAAGAATGAGTTGTTTACAGATGCCATACATTCCTCAAGAAAAATTAAGCTATTCTATTAATGAGAGAAGATCTCTAAAGCTTATGTCTGTTTAAGCTGGAACTGGACATAACCAGGTCGTGAAACAAGGATCTGAATATTGCAGTTTCAAAAAAAAAAAAAAAGCACTTCAAAGGAGGCTAATAATTAAAACCAGAATTTACTCCCACTGAGACACTGTTTCTTTTAATTACTACGTGGATTTATGGCTATAGCTCTGGGTAATAAATCAGCAAAGGGTGACATAGAACCAAGGGTCATTATGTAGAAAACTTAATTTCCTTACTGCTGGAGAGCATGAATGTAAGCAGTTTGAAGATGGAATAGCTCTCATTCCTTGGATAGTGTGGAGCTTGTTGAAGCTTTTGGATTGTCTCTTGCCTCCCTTCCTGGATCTTAACAGACCCTTTCAAGTCACTGAAAAACCAGCAGAGAAATAGAGGATAACTGAGAAGAAGTGCCTGTATATGCCTGTGGTAGATTTTCCCTACACAACACTGCCTTTTATAAGCATCTTCCAAATGTGCAGAACCTACAGGTCTAAACCTTCAAGCCCACAGTGCCATTAAGGCTGAGGTACTGCTTAATACCTCAAGTTTAATATCTTTTAATATTAAAGAATTAGACCTTTTTACTTTCTATAAGATTGTTAGAGCTGAGATTGTAGATGAGGGGAGAAAAGTCTTAAGGACAAAAGAAATCTGAGTTTTTTTAGGTAAGAGTTTGACTACTTAAAGTTCAGTTTCTGGATATGATTAGAAATCCTTTAGAATGAGATAACTGAACTAACAGGCTTTATATTTATACTTCCCAAGAATTGAATTATCTATTTAACTCAATTTCTCATGGTTTCAGGCAGGAAACTGCTGCAGGAAGCTGAAGCTTTTTGCACTTAGATGAGGAAGTTTTTGCAATAAAATGAGGTTTCTGTGGTTGACAAGCTTCCTTGTGGCTGATTGCCTAAGCTTAGTGGATCTACGTGGCTTGCCTTGTTTGCCCCTAAGCAAGTCTTCCCTGCAGTGGCAATACGAAGGTATTAATTGTATACCAAAGCCACTTAATTTAATAAGCACAGAGCTTGTGCATTGCAGCATGGTCATAGCTGGTGGCTTTCCACTACCCTGAATATGCTGTGGAAACAACTTTTGAAAGGCTGGCCCTTCCTGTTTTTGGGGGTTTTGTTTTGTTTTTTTTTAAATGAGGTGGATGAGTGTATGGCAGTCATGACAAATTCTAGTGTGCCTGCTACTGCAGCAACTTAAAATAGATTCTTGCCATAAGCAACGATCTCAGATATGTGTCTTTGCAGGGAAAAAATTATTGTTAAAACAGAGTGCTTCTGGCTAACGTTGGCAGCAGCAGAGTTCAGGGCTGATCATGCTTGGTGTAGTACAGGTATAATCTTATTTGATCTATTCAGAGGTCTTGTGGGCAACTGCTAATGGTGGCACAAAGGGAAGCAAAATAAAACTGAGTAGAAAACATTTTTTTCATTAAGAAACTTAGCTAATTAATGATATGTTATGGCTGGGGCTAGTCAGAGGTGAAACTTGGGGTGTCTCACTAGAGTGATGCCAAATACTAATTACTTGAATTTAATTTTGCTGAGTGAACAGCGTTGGTATGTGCCTTCTTGCAAGAATATTCCAGGTAATCAAACAAGTAAAGGAGGGAAGTAGAAGTACAGTTTAGGAGGGAAGGTTAGGGAAAAGTCAAGTTAGGTAGTTTGCTAATGGTTCACTGTTTATCACTCCCCCCCCACCACAGTGTGACTCATTACAGCTTTACATTCACTCAGATTTCTGTAGCTGTGTTGATTGTTACTGCTGTGAACTGATCTGTGGTTTTGGTTTTCCCCACGGTTGTCTTGTGAATCTTATTGCATTAATGTCCTTGTAGACTACATTTTTTTCCACTCAAGATTTTTTCGTTGTAACTAGAATTAAAATTCTTGTTTGTGTCAGATGTCATCAGTCAAGTTACATTAGGATATTTCTTCTGTAATCATGTCTCATATGCATAGAATTATTAGATGGTGTACTTTAAAAAGAAAGTCCAGGGGATGTGTCACAACATATAAGAAGCAGGGAAAATGAAAAGTAAGAGAGCTGAATTGTAAATACTTGTCAGTTCAGACAGGGTAGCATTCTGCAGAACCCAAGGCATTAGCATGTTTAAGCAGCTTAGCCTGGATGGACTGTGGTCCTTACACAGCACTAAATGGGTCACTGCTGGGGTGTATTCACATCTTTCCACCCAATGCTGTTGATTAGCTGTAGGTAAAGTCTTTGGAATTCTGGCTGTTACAATAATAAGTATGAACTTCTGTTATTTAACCACATGTTTTTAAGAATTTTTTTGTTCTGCAAAGGAATTTATCAAAAGTCACTCTGAGGGTCCTGGGAGTGGTGTAAAGAAACTTGAATTTGCAGTAAATCTGTTAGTATCTTGAAATCCATTAATGCTGCTGCTTCGATAGGCCCAGTTAACACAGAAGCATTTAAGGCTTTTTCCAACAAAAATGTTTATGTGGAGCTGTGTGATAACAGTTTTCAAAGAAGCCCTGCAGGAAGCTTGTTTCTGTTAGCTTTGGATACTCAGTTTTGTGAGCCTCAATAAATCCTGTTTCTGCAGAGTTCGATGACCCTTCTGCTATGGTGGTGCTGGCAGAAGAAGAGCTGGTAGTTATAGACTTAAAAACTGCAGGCTGGCCAGCAGTCCATCCTCCCTACCTGGCTTCTCTGCACTGCTCAGCCATCACCTGCTCACACCACGTCTCCAACATCCCACTGAAGCTGTGGGAGCGGATCATCAGTGCTGGGAGCAAGCAGAACATTCACTATTCCAGTATGGTATGGCAGCTTTAATGTGTTCCCATGTGTTTTAAGTCCAGCATGACTGCCCAGAGTGTGGGTGGTCTGTGCTGCTGACGGGATGTGGAGGGATGAGTCCCACCAGAGGCTGTCCTGCCTCTTAATAGGGTCGGGAGAGGCTTTTTCCCAGAGCACCACCAATACACTTACTCACTCTGGGGAATTAAAATGTGGTATTTTTTTAAGCTTTGACAAGTCAGAGGGAAAGTCTGAGTGTCCCCAGCTGCCAGTGGTAACAGAGTTCTCGTGTAAAAACATGAAGCTTTCAGCACAGCTTCTCGAGGAGACGTGTAGAGAATGTCTTCTAAAAAGCACAGTTGGTGTCAGACTGGGAACATCTAATCCAAACAAAAGCTAAGAGCATGGACTGTTTCATGGCCACTTGAACTGAAGTTCATGCTCTCCTGCTGATTTTATATTCTCTTCACACTGTCACTGCCTAGAGAGTCACAGTTTTCTCTTAATGTATTTGTAGCCGTGGCCAATTGATGGTGGCACCAACATTGCTCCAGATCCTCCACAGAGGGACCTGCTGCTAACAGGGTATGTAATGCACTGATAACAATCAGGGAGCCCTTTCCAGTTTCAGTTCCCCCTTTTAAACTTACTGAGGGTTTCTCATGAGACTAAAGTCTGCTCATCCTGTAGGGAGAAGGCTGCTGCCTTTGTAAAGCCAGCTGATTCTGCTGCTTCTGAGCAAACAGGTCATGATGCCCACAGATAGCCCAAAATTTGGCTGTTTTGTAGTTTTTTATCCATTCCCTTCTCAAACAGCATAGGTGTGCAGGCAGTAATCCAAAAGGATTCAAAGGGAGCAGTGTAAAAATGGAGCTTAATCTTACAGGTTTTAAAGCATTTTCCACCCTGCAAATCTCAAAGTAAAGGTTGTCTTGGCCTCCTCTCTGCTTTGATCAGCATGAACAGATTTAGCTAAGAGGTGGAAGTAGCTAGCAAGACATTGTCTCACTGCATAAAAATGTATCATTTTCTTTTCAAAGCACTTTTGAGAATTTCAGTGGTGTTATTCAGACTTTCTTCTTGATGGAGCATGTTGTTAGAAGCTTCTACTGTTGTATTTGAAGACTCTTGCCAATTTTCACCTAGATAACTGAGATTAAAACTTGCCTTTTTTTTTTTTAATTTTGTTTTCCCCCTCCCTCCCAGTTAGTAGTATTTTTGTCAGGTTGTTTGTGCTACATGCTAAGCTTTTTTCCTTTTCAGTGTTTTTTTTGGCCTAATCTTAAATTATGCAGTGATGTTGGATCACCAAGAACAAACCGGATTAAAAAAAACCCAACAACCTAAAACCAAATAAAACCCTGCAAAAAAAAAAGGCCCAACCTCAAGAAGCCAAAAAATCTTTCTCTTTGTGGTTTGTTTCTCAGCGTGGTTTGGGTTTTTCTGTTTTACCATCCCTGTGCTGTTCTCTTGTGTGATGTGTGTTTCTGTAACCCTCCACAGGCATGAGGATGGCACAGTGAGGTTTTGGGATGCGTCTGGTGTCTGCTTACACCTCCTTTACAAGCTGAGCACAGTGAGAGTGTTTCTCACAGATGCTGATCCCAATGACAACATGAACACCCTGGGTGAGGATGAATGGCCTCCACTTCGCAAGGTGAGAGAGCTGCTCCTTCTAAAGCTTTCTGAAAACCTGAGGGAGTTCTGGTTCTTGTCTCAGTTGAAGACCAGCCACTCTCTGTTCTCTCACACAGGTTGGTACCTTCGATCCATACAGTGATGATCCAAGGCTCGGAATCCAGAAGATCTATCTGTGTAAATACAGTGGATACTTGGCTGTAGCTGGTACAGCAGGACAGGTATTGGAATGCAAACAGTCACTATAAACCTTGCTTTTATTTCAGGTTGTTACAGTGCAACTTGGAGAGATGTTAAAATTTGAAATGTTTATTTCTCTAGTGGAAGTGTTCAAGGCCAGGTTGGATGGAGCTTGTAGCAACCTGGTCTAGTGAATGGTGTCCCTGTCCATGGAAGGGGGGTTGGAACAAGATGATCTTGAAGGTCCCTTCCAACCCAAACCGTTCTGTGATTCTTTGCTTTCCTTAATTGGTATTTTAGACATTATCCGGTGTTATTTATCTGCCGTGAGAGGTGCTGTAGTTTTGCAGCTGCAGGGAAGGGCCTGCAGCTTGGAGGACTTGCCTGCACAGCAAAAGCTGCAGCCACGTTTATCCTCTTGCTTTCAGGTACTGGTGATGGAGCTGAATGATGAAGATGCAGAACATGTGGTGGACCATGCTGAAGCAGATCTCCTGCAGGACCAAGAGGGCTATCGATGGAAAGGCCACGAGAAACTAAAAACTCGAGATGGACCTGTTCGATTTGAAGCTGGTTTTCAGCCATTTGTCCTTGTCCAGTGTCAACCACCAGCTGTGGTCACCTCATTGGCCCTGCACTCTGAGTGGAAGCTTGTGGCCTTTGGTACCAGTCATGGCTTTGGGCTTTTTGACCATCAGCAGAAGCGACTGGTCTTTGTCAAGTAAGTGTCGTCTCTCCAGAAGTCTGTAGGAATCCTTGTTTAATGATACCCTGAAATGACTAACAAAGCAAGTTGCATGAGTGATTTCTCAAGAGCAGTCACTGTAGCAAGAAGTCTTGTAGGATTCCATCCTTGAAGATCTTCAAGAATTATATAAGCATGTCCCAGCATTTGTGTGTGTCCTGTTTGGAGTCTTGGGAGTGATTGTCACCCAGCAGAAAGTGACCATGTGCCTACTGTCTGCCTCTTCCAGGTGTACCCTGCATCCCAGTGACCAGTTGGCCTTAGAAGGCCCCCTGTCTCGGGTGAAGTCCTTGAAGAAATCCCTCCGTCAGTCGTTCAGGCGGATCAGAAGAAGCCGCGTGTCCAGTAGGAAGCGGCGAGGAGGTGGTGGAAATGCTGCAGAGGTGAGGGGTTCTCCTTTTTGGGGTCCTGTCTTTACAGCATGGAGCATGCAGAGTCCTGATGAGACTGCCTGGAGTGGGAAGTGATCTGCAGCCCTGCTATTGAATCAGTAGCTGTTGATAGAGGGGAAAGAAATGACAATTTGTGATGCTGCTCTCTGTTAAATAAGAACAGTCATGTTTTTAGAGAAGCTCAGTTCGGAAGACAAGTTTACTGATATGACTGTGCCATCTCTCTGTTGCTGTCCCTCTCTCAATTCCTGCTGTGCCTGTCCCTAACTGACAATATGTCTCCTCGTCTCTGAAGGTGCAAGAAGCAAATGCCAAATTTGACCAGGACACACTGCAGGAAATGGAACTGGCTCCAGTCCAGAGGAAGATTGAAGCTCGGTCAGCAGAAGACTCTTTCACTGGCTTTGTGCGAACCTTGTATTTTGCTGATACCTTCTTGAGGGACAGTAAGTACAAAAAGCATCTCTCTTTTCTTCCAAATGGGTTTTTACTTCTTCTGCCAAGGAATGTATTAGGATTTACTGCCAGGAAAGCTCGGCACCTCCTGTGTCCTACTTTGTGCTATGCTGAAAAACCAATATAGAACTAGAGCATATGTTGTCATGCAGAATTGTTATTTAGCCATTCTCTGGCTGATGGCTAACACAAGGCAAGTGGGAGTTCATCTTCAGATGGAAGCCTTTATGTATGGTTTACAAATGTGCTAGAATGGCATCTGACATTTTAGTGTCAGCTTTTCCTTCTCTCATTACCCTAAAGTTTACCCCTGTCCCCAGCAGAGCCCTTTAGTTTTGATGATGGTGGCTGGCATGATATCAGAGCTGAAACTAATATCATGCACAAGTTTACTCTGCTCATTTGTGATATAAATATGTGAAAAATGGATGCAGCAATTCTGGTGGCTCCTGTAAGCAGCACCCTCTTCCCTTTGCTCATGTGCCATGTGCTTTTTCAGGGCTGTTGGTGGACATGTATTGGGAAAACAAGTGCAAAGAACCTGTAATTTCCTTGACAAGTCTGTCCTAGTATAAAGACATGTATGATGCAGAGGGAGGATGTGTATAGCTAGAGGAAAACAGTTATTTGAGGGTGTCACAGATGGTCTTATGGGCCTTTTTGTTGCTCCAGGCTCCCGCCACTGCCCGTCCTTGTGGGCTGGCACCAACGGAGGGACAGTCTACGCCTTCTGTTTACGTGTTCCTCCAGCAGAGAGGAGGATGGATGAGCCTGTCAGGGCAGAGCAGGGTAAGTGTGCCTTGGGAAAGCAGGGTTCTAATGGATCTGAGCTGTCACTCACACCAGTTATGTACAGAAAAGCAGGATCACTCAATTACTGCTCTTTTTCAGTGAGAATGGAGCCAAGTGTGGCAATGTCTGAGCTAAGCAATGATCACTGTAGCAACTGAAATGGAGAGCGAGAGAACTCCAGTACTGCTTGACATTCCTCAGCCTCATTTCCTACTCACATCAGAAATCTGAATTTGTGTCAGCTGTCACTGAAATTTACCATCAAGCCTCAATGCACATGTCCCTAATGCTGACAGCTGGACCTGTTGTCTTTATATAACAATAGTTACTGTTTAACCAGTCCAGTCTGAATGCCCTTTAAGTACTAAATCTTTTTAGGCACCATTTCTGCAGTCACAGTATATAGGTCTCTGACTGAGTTTCTAACAGTGTCTCTGACTAGACTCCTGCCTTTTTTTTTTTTTCCTGTTTGTTTTTCCTTCTTATCTTGCCTGTCTAGCCAAAGAAATTCAGCTGATGCACAGGGCTCCTGTTGTGGGGATACTTGTCTTGGATGGACGCAGCACTCCCCTCCCAGAACCTCTAGAAGTAGCACATGACCTTTCCAAGAGTCCTGATATGCAAGGCAGCCATCAGCTGCTAGTGGTATCTGAAGAGCAATTTAAGGTCAGTATCACCTGTTTGAGGTAAGGAGGTACATATGGACTGTGCATGAAATCTGCTAAAGCTCTGAGCACTGCTCAGTGGAGAGAGAACTCTTGGCAGTGCTTATTCTTGTGTCCTCAATAACAGCCCTGGGACAGCACTTCTGTTTGGTGCAGTCCATAAATCAGGTGTGTGCTGAAAAACTGGGTATTCAGCAGAGTGATGAGCATGCTGAACATAGAAATTTTATGCCTATATTACATTATACTCTTTGTACAAGGCTTCCTCTGCTTTTGGGAAAGAGCTTTTGCTGTGGTTTGTGCGGAAGCACAAAATAGAAGAATTAGTAGGTATTTCTGTGAAGTAGCTGAACACCTTATTTTGCACACTAACTGGTTAAACCCTGTCCTATTTTCTGTAATAATTTGTATATATGGAGAAGTTTTGAAAAAATAGGGGAGAAGTGCAGTTTGCAGCCTGAAGGGTGAAACCGATATCAGAATAGAAACAGATTCTCACACTGACTGTGGCTGATTCCCTCTTGTCCCATGAGGGGATTGACTCAGGTTACACCTGTTTGTGTTCACTATGAATGAAAACATTGTTCAGGGAGGGAGCAGCAGATGTCCTGGGGAGCTGCTGCTGCCTTTGTGCAGGAAAGAGGTGTCAGTGTCTTGTTTCTGTTGACAGGTATTCACGTTACCCAAGGTCAGCTCCAAGCTGAAGCTCAAGCTGACAGCCCTGGAAGGCTGTAGGGTACGAAAGGTGACAGTTGCAAACTTTGGCAGCTGCAAGACTGACGATTACAGTGAGAATGACCTGGCTGTCCTGACTAACCTGGGAGACATTCAGATCATCTCACTGCCCTTCCTCAAGTTACAGATCCGCTACCCCTGCATCCGTAAGGAGGATGTGAGTGGCATTGCATCCTGTGTCTTCACCAAATATGGCCAAGGTAAGGTGGGCTTCTGCCAAACCATCTACCTTGGTTGTGTGTTTGAGACAATGGAAAAAAGGTTTAGTGTTTATAGCTGCCTGTGTACACATATAAATGTTATGTAAATGTGGCCATCCTGTGTTTCTGGCCAGTACCAGTTGCCAACAAATACCAACACATGAATTAGCAGAAGCAGAAGTGAGTTTATTCCATTACTGTTAGTGAATACTGTGGTTTTCAGCTAATAGTTGGATGTGCTCCATAGACTGGTTCCACCTGTCCACCTTTCTTTTTTCTGGAGTGGAGGAAATGGCTCTCTAAGCAGCAAGCAAGTGGCTGCATTGTGCCTCCCACATGTGTCTGTGACTCAACATTCACATTGCAAAACTGGGATCCAGCATCCTATGGCTGCTGAAGGTGGATTGCTGCTTTCCAGTTCAGTTTTTACATCTTTCTGTGCTGTTTTTCCTAAGTGTTAGCACAGGACAACACAATTCTCTCTCAGCATAATCTTAAATTGCACAGTCTCTTAGCTAACCAGTCCTTGGGAAGCTGGGGTATTATCTTCCTCAGTGATCCCTCCTTGTTTAGATAGGAGGAAATGCAAACCCTTTCTGCAGAACATAGAGCATGCTTAGATCTGGGTTTTTTTTGGACCACCTTTAGTTCTGGAACTGTATTCTTGGTCTTGAGAATAGCTTCTAAATTCCCAATCATCTGTAGGTTTCTATCTGATCTCACCGTCGGAGTTTGAGAGGTTTTCCCTTTCTACCAAATGGTTGGTGGAGCCCCGGTGCATCGTGGACATGCCGGAGGTGACAAGCAACAATCATGTGCACAACAAGTCTGGCATGGAGAATGCTGCAAGGAAATCCAGGTAAAGTCTGGAAATGGAACCTCCTCCCTGGCGGTTTTCCCACTTGGAGTACATCTCACCTTGAATATTGTGTGCANAGATTTGCTAGGACAAAGCAGTGAAGCATTGGAATTTGTATTCCTAAGCTGGAATCACAAACTAAAAGCAAGCTCTGGCTTGCTTTGCTTGTTCCCAAATGTCTAACTGACACCTGGCTCTCAGGGGCTCGGTGTTACTGATGAGTCTGAGCTCTGTGAAGGCAAATCCTCTCCTCTCCTTTCCTCTTGAAACATTAGCCAGTAACAGTAGACTTGAATCTCATGGAGATTCTAAAGGAATTTTATTCCAAATGTTTATAAATGTTCTGTGGTGCCTGCAGACTTCTGCATCACCAACACGTGGTGAAGCCCTTACTACACCCAGCAAAGCATTTAGCTGATGTGCACTGGAGCCTCTTGTAGCTGCCAAGAGTATGCAGGAATTCTCTGCACCCCTGTGCCTCAGTGTCACTGATTGTTTTCTGCTTCCTTTGCTTTTTTAGGGGATCAGGAAAGAATCCAGGTGATTATGGAGAAGATGGTAAGTAAAAAACTAATTGTACTAAAGGTAACATGATGATGGATAAACCTTGAAACATCTTTCCTACTGCTACAGTTGATATTTTCAACCTAAGACAGGGGAAAGTAAGGAAGGATGGGAGTAAAACATTGTGACCTGCCTGGACACAATAGTTGATAGCTCTAAAGTAAGTTATATGTGGTGAGATTCCCTTAAAGGATAGAACAGTTTTACTGGAGGGAAGAGGCTGTTGGGAGGATAAGGTCTGAAATTACTCATGAGCTCTTCTGTTATCCAAACTAGTATTGCTGGAAAATAGAGCTCAACGTATGAGAGACCTTTTTAAGGGTTAGTTGTGAGTCATTCAGGAAAGGCAAAAGATA
>VYZS01055667.1:7392-29657 GCA_013400695.1 Neodrepanis coruscans
TTCCAAGAGCACAGAGCAAGCACAGACTAGAAAGCAGTGTAGGACCTACACTGGTAGGGTAGCAAATGGGTAGCAAAAGATAGAAGTCTTCAGATGCATTAACCCCATCTTGGTTTCAGGTAGGATAGAGTTAATTTTCTCCTTATTAGCTGGTATCATGCTGTGTTTTGGATTTAGAATGAGAATAACGTTGGCAACTCATTGATGATTCAGTTATTGCTAAGTAGAGCTTAGCCTAAACCAAAGACTTTTTAAAGTTCTGTGCTCTGCCAGTCAGTAGGGGCACAGGAGCCTGTGAGGGACAGGGGCCAGAACAGTTGATCCAAACTGGCCGAAGGGATATTCTCTATCATGGAACATCATCCTCCATATATAAACCCAGTGGAAGTGAGCAAGTATCTATGTGGTACTTAGCTGTCATCTGAGTTTAAACTGTGACAATCTCCAATACATTTCTCTAGCTGCAAGGCAAATTAAATGGCAAGTTACGCAACTCTGGATTGGTTGTATTCCTGTATCTATGGGAGGCACATGCATACAAGCCAGAGTTGCCAAAACAACAATGGTGTAGTTTCCCAGGACTAACGCTGCAAACCTTTCAAAATTATTTTCTGCACTTAGTTCTTCCACATTTGCTTTTGTGGTATTAAATACAAAATTTTTTTTCAAAATTAAGCATTCTTTTGCTAGGAAATATAAATATTAACCATATTAAGGTAATTTGATCTTAACTACATGGGATTTTTTTGATAACTGGTAAAAGTGTGAAAGATGTAAGTTCACACACAGAATGTGCTGTGCAGGGAGCTTGACATTTTAATTAAAAACTTCTACATTTCCTCACCTGCTGTATTCCATTATGGAATCTTAACATTAGCTTTGAAAAGAAATACATATTCTTCTCCTTTTCCCATCCTTGCTCCCTGCCCTCTTTCTCCGTCCTCAACTTCTCAATTTTTTTTTCCAAAAAGGTGAGAAAAGGTTTTTTCCAGTCTGTTGTTCTGAACAATACATCCACTTCCTCAGCCATGGCAGGCAGCCTTGTCTTGACTTCTATGGAAAGTGGCTGTTGCTTTGCTTACTACACCTTTAAATTAAAGTAGTAAAGCACTGTAAATATGCAATTCCAGACNTCTATCATGGAACATCATCCTCCATATATAAACCCAGTGGAAGTGAGCAAGTATCTATGTGGTACTTAGCTGTCATCTGAGTTTAAACTGTGACAATCTCCAATACATTTCTCTAGCTGCAAGGCAAATTAAATGGCAAGTTACGCAACTCTGGATTGGTTGTATTCCTGTATCTATGGGAGGCACATGCATACAAGCCAGAGTTGCCAAAACAACAATGGTGTAGTTTCCCAGGACTAACGCTGCAAACCTTTCAAAATTATTTTCTGCACTTAGTTCTTCCNCAGAAAAAAAAAAAAGGCACAGAGAGGCTGGGGGATTCTCCATCCTTAGATATAATCAAACTTTAACTGAAAGAGGCCTCTAAGCAAGTTAATCTAATGTTGAACTCAACACTGATTTGAACACATGGCTCAGCAAGATGACCTACAGAGGAATCTTCCAATTTAAATTATCCTATGTTTTTGTTATACTGTGTATTTTCTTAGTTTTCCTTTTTATCTTTGTGGAGTTTGTTTTGAGGTATTTTTGGTTGTTGTGTTCTAGGTTTTATTGTGGTTTTGGTTTTTTTACTCAGAAAAGCGTATTTCTTCTGTAGTGCATATATTAAAAGCCAGTAATAGAGAGGAGCCATAACTCTAAAACCCAAGTGTAAACGATGCATATACATGGTCATTTCCCAAAGTATGGGCAGTGGTTCTCACTCTGGCATTATCCCACTGAATAAACTGACCAGTTCACGGTTCATTCATGCACTTCTACAGATGTTTTCATTTGTCTTCAAGTTTCAGAAGTAACATCCTTCCTCTATTATTGAAACTAAAAGGGAGATTATTTCATTGTAATCTTGCAAAACTTCCTGTGTTTTGCCATACTCTGTCTTACACAAATGCCTTTCCAACAAAATGTCCATAGGGTAGAAAATTTTATAATTATTCTTTGTTCATATGACTGAGCTAGTATTTCTGGCCATTGTATAAATTACCAGGGAATAGAGTATTTTTTAACGTCTTCCTGCAGAAATCTTTTAAGTAGCTTTAAAAAATGACTATGTCTTTAAGCACAATGGCCATTTAGCTTAAATTTTGACAGCAATGGCCATTAAATTTTGATCCATTAAAATGAGTACTAGAGAAGAATTGAAATATGAATTCTCTTCCCACTTTGCTTTGCATTGCTCTCTAGTAGCAGTACTGCGGGATCAGAGTCAGAAGGGCAGGAGGAACCTTCAGAAGCCATTTATTGCAATTATTTTCATCTTCTGAAAAGCACAACTCCCTTTGGGGTTGATATATCATCTTGCAACAATTGTATGAATAGGGACCAGAAATTTCAAGGTCAAATACTATTAGATATAGTCACTGCTAACACTTTAAGACTCTGAATTCCAGCATAACATGACCCAGAGTTTAAAAATCACCATTTCATCCTATTAAGCATAATTTACTCCCCCTCCACGTTCCAATGGAGAATCAAATATACTTTTTAACAAACGTTTGCTAAATTTTTTTGAAAATTTCCATTGAATGAGACTCTATAGCTTTCCTTGGCATTGTATTTCAAAGCTTAGCCATGCTTACTCTCAAAATCTTTCCCAATACCTAATCTGTACTTCCTGTCTCTGGAGTAAACATTTCTAAGTTGCTTTGATCGTTCTTTCTCTGCACTCGGTACACACCTCTTAAAATGTATCCAAGATTAGCCCCAGTGGTTCATATAAAGTCTTACCTTTGGCTCAGTAAGACTGAAGGGTTCTGTCCATTCTTCTGCAGCCTATTCTCCTGCTTGTGCATCCAAATATTTTATCTACTCTTGTTCAAATAACATGATGTGCTATATAACTCTGTGGTGATTTCCTAATATCATCTTCCTTGCTTTTTGTCAAAGATGCCTCAACCATTTCTGGATGCCAGAAGAGCCATTTGGGGCCCCTGCCATAAGTGATATAGTTTACTCCCACTGCAAGCATCTTACACTGGGAACCAGAGTAGTTCCCAGCCTATACCATGTGTAGCTATATCTTCCAAGAGCACAGAGCAAGCACAGACTAGAAAGCAGTGTAGGACCTACACTGGTAGGGTAGCAAATGGGTAGCAAAAGATAGAAGTCTTCAGATGCATTAACCCCATCTTGGTTTCAGGTAGGATAGAGTTAATTTTCTCCTTATTAGCTGGTATCATGCTGTGTTTTGGATTTAGAATGAGAATAACGTTGGCAACTCATTGATGATTCAGTTATTGCTAAGTAGAGCTTAGCCTAAACCAAAGACTTTTTAAAGTTCTGTGCTCTGCCAGTCAGTAGGGGCACAGGAGCCTGTGAGGGACAGGGGCCAGAACAGTTGATCCAAACTGGCCGAAGGGATATTCTCTATCATGGAACATCATCCTCCATATATAAACCCAGTGGAAGTGAGCAAGTATCTATGTGGTACTTAGCTGTCATCTGAGTTTAAACTGTGACAATCTCCAATACATTTCTCTAGCTGCAAGGCAAATTAAATGGCAAGTTACGCAACTCTGGATTGGTTGTATTCCTGTATCTATGGGAGGCACATGCATACAAGCCAGAGTTGCCAAAACAACAATGGTGTAGTTTCCCAGGACTAACGCTGCAAACCTTTCAAAATTATTTTCTGCACTTAGTTCTTCCACATTTGCTTTTGTGGTATTAAATACAAAATTTTTTTTCAAAATTAAGCATTCTTTTGCTAGGAAATATAAATATTAACCATATTAAGGTAATTTGATCTTAACTACATGGGATTTTTTTGATAACTGGTAAAAGTGTGAAAGATGTAAGTTCACACACAGAATGTGCTGTGCAGGGAGCTTGACATTTTAATTAAAAACTTCTACATTTCCTCACCTGCTGTATTCCATTATGGAATCTTAACATTAGCTTTGAAAAGAAATACATATTCTTCTCCTTTTCCCATCCTTGCTCCCTGCCCTCTTTCTCCGTCCTCAACTTCTCAATTTTTTTTTCCAAAAAGGTGAGAAAAGGTTTTTTCCAGTCTGTTGTTCTGAACAATACATCCACTTCCTCAGCCATGGCAGGCAGCCTTGTCTTGACTTCTATGGAAAGTGGCTGTTGCTTTGCTTACTACACCTTTAAATTAAAGTAGTAAAGCACTGTAAATATGCAATTCCAGACCTATAAAATCAGACCTTCCAATATTGCATATTGCAAGTAATGGTGGGAATCCCAACTGCACATTTTGTAAGCAAACACGACAATAATCCTACAATTCCTTTTTGAATTGTCTAGTCCTGTTCTGGTCAGTGAATTTCATACACACTAAAGGCAGATTCCTGAGGAAAAAAATGTTCTTTATGAGCTAATTCACGGGTGCCTACAGAGATACAAGAATTCCAAGATATCCGATAGGTATAGCAATAAAGCATAAGAAGAAACACCTTTCTATAATGTACATGGAATCTAGAGCAAATCTGACAATTACATATTTTATTCCTATCTGCAAGAATGGTATTCTTGCAACCCTCCTTTCAAGTCTTATTTTTCTGTTTCGGAAAAGAGAAAAGCTTCTTTGTTCTGTATAATTCAAGAGATTATTTCTTCTTTAATGGTAACTTCCAACACACAGGAAAATGCTGGCATTTATTCTATTAACAGAGTTTGGGGAAAATTTATCTTTTACCAAAAGCTTTATAAGACCTGTATGAATAGTAAGTGCTACATGGAGGACCCAATAACCCCATTATTGTTCTGGAGGAAAGGTTTGGGGTTCCTTCTAATGCATCAATCAGTTGAGGAGAGCCTGACAGCTTTAATTCTTCCAAGACTTCAATAAAGAAATTATAGACTAAATTTCACACTTACTCCATGATCTTTGCTGGAAAGAATGAGCAACCATCAATAGC
Organism: Neodrepanis coruscans; assembly: GCA_013400695.1. Classification (NCBI taxonomy): domain Eukaryota; kingdom Metazoa; phylum Chordata; class Aves; order Passeriformes; family Philepittidae; genus Neodrepanis; species Neodrepanis coruscans. The sequence continues at coordinate 12,407 of VYZS01055667.1, forward strand.
AGTAGCTTTGCTTCACTTGAGTAGAAGTAGGGAAGGCTTTTTTGATCCAGACCCCTCAGTGGAGGAGCCCTCAAGCATCAGATCTTTCCTCCACACTACCCACTGTCTGTATGAAGCTGCTTGAAGAGCCAGCAAGATAACACTGTTGTGCATGCAGTCTGTGAGCCAACCCACAGCTCCAAGTCTCCTTTTCATCACATGTAAATTGCACAATCCCTCAGCTCTCTCAGGGTCTCTATAAAAACAGCATGTGGAGGCACAGTATCTACCTACAGCTGAACAACCTACACAAGACTGAATAACATTACTAAGAAGCCATTTTTTTCTCTCCACTCAAAGACATTTCTCCTCAGATTTTCTAACTGAGGTTTATTTAGTTTCATATGTCTTCCTTAGATCCCCCAAATAGCTGCTGTAGCAAGAAAGCCCAACTGTGCACATCTCTAGAAAGAAACTGGAGAGCAGAATATCACCTAACTATCTGTAGACACTACCATGCTTATCTTGAAGATTTATGCAGTTAGAAGCACAAATCAGAGGCATTTCCCTGCAATACTAAGCTTCCTATTACAATAGTCTGCTAGATACAGAGGTGAAGGTCCCTGTTCAGAAAAACAAGGGTTTTCGGGATTATTTTTGGCCAATGCAGAACTACCCTTTTCCCTTGTCTAAATCTTTCTACAACACCTACTTCTCATTGATGCAGTTAAACACCAACTAATGATGTCACAACTTTCAGAGCAGCTAAGCCTGTCTTGTAAAGATTATAATTACAAGATCAATAACTGACCATACTGTCATTAGTTTTAGAAAAAGATTCAATATTTTTCTTGACAAATTTCTACTCACTCACAAGCACATATGAACAAATATAAACAAAACCCTGTGACTAAAACAAGCAGCCCCTTTCTCCCAGCTGGAAAGGACTTGACCAAGACCATTAATTTAAATATTTTGAGATATACAGATAGGACAGTTACATAGACTATACAAACATTTCAGTGGACAGTCTCCAAATTACACAGCCACAGACTAGAGTATAAAAACCATTAAGTAATATGTGCAAGTCCCAGTGCTGTAGACCCAGAGCAAAGACAAGCCCATCCTATAGAAATGAGTTCACAGTAACTAGCTCAGATTAGTGGCTAGAAAGGGATTACTTATGAAAAACAAAGTTTTAAGCAGAGTCAGCAGTTGAGATTTATGCCTTCCTCATAGTAGGGCTAAGCAGAGCCTCTGCAGAGCCCTTCATCAGAGTGTAAGATAGAAAAAGTGGACCCAAGAAGATCTGCTGTTATTAAAATACTTAGGGAATGTGTAATTCCATAGGATAGGGCTGCAGCTACTTTCAGACTCAACCATGCTGCAGATGAACCACCAGTTACTGAAGCTTTCAAATAATGACTCAACTCATTAAAAGACATTCAGTCACTGTCAAAACTGTCTGAGCAAGGACTCAGAGCTGAAGACACTCCTCTCTTCCCTGTAGCTTTCCAAGTACTTGAAGCTAGTTCATGGCAAACAAGGGCTTGTTTCCTTAAACACAGCTTAAACTACAAGGTAGAAAGGACTGTAGAAGAAGAAGTCAATATATAAAATTTTGGGTTTTCCTGGTGAGAACCAATCGGATTTTGGAACAATTCTGTGGTAAAATGTTTTATTTATGACTGATACATGGTTATTATGTAAAGCCTTCTGCTTTTCCAAATGGGCCTTGTAAAAGGATTTTAATAGGTTGGACTTGATGATCTCTATGGTCTTTTCCAAGCTTTTTAATTCTGCGTGTAACTCCAACAGGGAGAGGTTACAGTGCTATTAATACATTAGAACATCTTTCATGTAGCAATGGATATTACGAAGTTCTTTCACTGTGTCAGCTAATTAAAAACTTTAAGAGACTAGAAAACAAATACATCGCTAATTTGCAACAGACTTCCTTCCTGGCAGTGCTGTATTATCAGGTCTCAGGCACTGAAGAAAGTCATATTAGGTCAGCTGCTTCGTAGAAGTCCTTCAAAGAAAATACTTAGCATTGGCAATGTGGGACATTTCAATATTTTCTGCATATGGCATCACAGCCACTGTACAAACTAAGTTGATCAGATGGTACCTTTTGAAATCCTCACTGCAGTTTCAGCCTTACTTCCCATCTCAAATTCTATGGTAGCACAGCTTTGTGCTGTTGTGGAGCATTCATATTCACAGAATATGCCGACTTGGAAGGGATCCACATTGATCATTGAGTCCAACTCCTAGCTCTGCATTCATTCTCAAGAGTCACACCATGTGCCCAAGAGCATTGCTTGAACACTTCTCAAACTCTGTCAGGCTTGATGCTGTGATCACTTCCCTGGGGAGCCAGTTCCAGTATCCAACTACCTTCTGGGTGAAAAGCCTCTTTTAAATATCCAACGTAAACCCACTATGACACAACTTCAGGCCATTCCCTTGGATTCTGTCACTGGTCACCACAGAGAAGAGATTAGTGTCTACCCCTCCTCTTCCAATCATGAGGAAGTTGCATTCATCTGCACCCCAAGCAGCTGGCCACATTTGAATACCACATAAGTATCTTCCTTAAATTCTGTTTCTAGCAAGGGATAGGGTTACATGTTTCAGTATTTACTGACTTTAAAGAACAGGGCAAATATAATTTTAAACGATGTTATTTTTAAAGTGACAATGTATTTTCAGCTTGCTAATCCAAAACACCTTTTGATTCCAAAAGTTTGTTATACCTACGCACAACCTGCATTTCTCACTTGCAGGAGGCAAAGAGAAGGTACTGAAAGAATTAGTAGTTTTACTGCTTGTAATTTGCATGACAGTGATGATATAGATATTACCTATCAACGATACAGTATATGCTAATTAAGTGGATAACAAAGCTACTTAGAAATTAAACAACTTGAAATTCTAACTAATTGAAATTAATTCAACTTAAATATTTAAATCATCTAACCATTAAAAAGATTATCAATTTCTGAATTTGTTTCTAATCTCCAGATATAAATATCACTTTTAGTCAAAAAACTCATTTCAAGCTATGCTATTATAATATCTCTTAGCTTGTCTACTATTTAAGCTCTTTAGAAAAATTAACCTGCATTTGAAAAAAACCCACCACCAAACCCAAAACACAATAAAGGCTTATGCTGTTACATGACCATAGGATAAGTAATTTCTATGATGCAGTTTAAAAAAAAAAAAAAAGTGTGACACTATGCTAGGCAGAAGACAGTGTTGAGTTTTGCCAAAACCCCCATGATACTGTAAGATAAGCAAAGAAAAACCCTTCAGCTTATCTCCATCACAGTTATTCACCTGGAGCCTGGCTCCTCTGGCACAGAATTTAGTGAAAAATAACACCAGTGGACTTAAAGTGGAATTATGCTACTAGCATTCAAGACCTCAGAGACAACATTTTCTTTTAAGAGTCTATTATCATTCAAGTCTGAGTCCATACAGTCTTTTTTGTTATGATTCTGCCTGTATTTAAGGAAGTCTCTGCTTTGTTATGAAATAGAGTTATGAAGAGATGAAAAATATTTTACCTCTGACCATTTTTAAGTTGGAACTATAATCTCTATCCTGTAACAGGAGAAAAATCTATAAAAAGTAGCTGCACAAAACACAGAAGAAAGATATTTTCTTGAGAATGCCTGTTATTCTTTGCTGTGTTGGCTTGACTTTAGTCTTGGCACATAGTTGAAATACTGTTTGTGGTTACCTTATCCACAATTTAATTTTTGTTGTTTAATTACCACAAAAAACTTTTATAGCCTCATTTCTTCCTGTAGCTGAATAATATCCCTCAATTATTTTTAGAAATCCCTGAGAACTAAAAAAAAAAATCATACCAGTGTGTTTTAAGAAACTATAGTATAAACTATTATATGAGTCTATGACCAGCTTAAGGGAAAAATACTTAAATGGAGAATGAAAGCTTTTGTCCTTAGAGCAGCAGCTGAAGAGGATAACTTCATCAAGTGGTCCAATTGTTGGAGCAATCTGTAATGCTGTAAACTGAGTCACTAGACAAAAGTCATCTACATGAAGGCAGCCCCAGTTTTCCAAACATAAGCCTGACTCAGCTCAGAAATGGGCAGTAACAATCTGCAGGAATTGATCAGCACTTGTGCTTCACTTAATGGAAAAATGAGCCCATACTTTACCCTGTTGCAATCATCCAGGCACTCCTTTTCTACAAAAGTACACATTTCTTTTCCATGGAGAAGGCAATGACCACCATGTGCCTTTCATTTGCAGTGCAGGGTCCTCTAGCCATAGGAATGCAGATCTAAGGACCCTTCCTTTACCCCTGCTCACTGCTGCTCCACTCACAACCTCTCCCCATGGCATCGAATCCATCCTTCCCAAGCCTTTTTGCATCTGTATCAAGCACAGTGAATTGCCAAACATATTCCTTCCCACAACATTGCAGAGCTCTGCCACTTCCATCAGTGCCAGGAACACCAGGAATGCTTGCTGCTGCTGTGAGGTGCCATTTCCCCTAGTGGTACCTGCCCTCTTCTCTAAGCTGCAGCAGAAATAGCAACAGCAGCAGCAGACTGCACGTTCAAGCAGGCAGAGAAGTGTTGAAGTGCTCAGAAATGAAGTGCCTTGGCACTCCAGCTTTCCTCATGCAGCACTCCATCCACAGTGTGCAAGTCAAAATTATTCTGATAAAATGTAAAGAATAAGATTCTTTTTAAGACATACAACATCATACAACATCTGGTCATCACCATTCCCTATACTTAAAGGTAAAGGATTGAAGTCACTCAGTTGAGTTTGCTTTTAAAACAGTTGATTGATCTCTCTTAGTATTAATGTCAAACAATTAATTGCAGACTTACATGCTGGGAGAAAGGGCAGGGACTCTAATTAAGTCTTGTACTTTCCTCATAGTAATCACATTGGAAATCACCTTGAAGTTGGGTTTGTGTAGCCCCAACAACAGTCAGGGAATGAGGATGCTTAGGAGTAATATAGTCCCACTGACCATCACTGGTAACATCTGGGAGATATTATGAACCTAACCAAGCTCATTTGCTATTCAGTAAAGCAATTTCCTTTAGGAAAGAGGAATTAAGTTTGGGCTTCTTCTACACTCCACAATACCATGCAGAACAAGGTCAGGAAACACACAGATGCCAAAGAGAAGGATTTATGCATTGAGTTGCAACCAACTGGGTGTGCAGGAGGAGCAGCAGCATACCCCTCTCACAGGTACAGAGGAATTGGAACAGAGATTAATATTGTTTATTTGCAATACTGGTCCTTAACTCTGTTTCTTGAAAGGAAAAGCATTTAAAGTTATTTCACTTGGCAAGGCTGGACAGCCTTTCTTGTTTTGTTTTAAATCTCTCCACTACTTCCCGTTCCCTATTCTGTGTATGCTTGGAAACACTTATGTCAGGCTGGCTCTTAATTCTTACTTGGAGGGAGCAGCTCATGAGACAAGTAGTACAGGATTTGAGATCTCCTCTCCTTTTCCTTACTGGAGACAGCAGCAAGTCTTATACAGTGCTCCAGATCAGCAAAATTTAGTGGTCAAACTGCAGGCATGGGTGTCAGAACATTCACTTTATCCTGCTTTGGGGTTGTCACCAAGTAGTTGCTGAGAACTTCTTTCATGAAAAAGAGGTAGAGATGTCAATGTATGTAGCACCTCAAAGGCAATGAAGTATAGCAAAAGATATTTCTTTAACCTAAACAGAGCAAGCTAATCCTAATTACACTGCAGTGTTTCAGACATAAACTGCCATTAAAGCATGGAGCAGAATCTATTGCCCCAACATGATATCTCCTCAGATCAAACTCCCTGGTTCTCTTGGAGTCTTGGCCTTAGATATTACACATAATCTTACTGCAGTTTATACCTAAAGTTAATAGGAGCTATGAAGTAGCAAACTGAATAAAACAAAATACATCTTTTTATGTGTTCAGTATTTTTCATTGGGCAGGGGAAAAAAGTTGCTTTTTTGGAAGCTGCAACTTTGCCCACATAAGAGGCCTGAGCAAAATCAAGTGTAGTATCCTCAACATCTTATAACAACAGAAGGATAGCATGGTTATCTTACAGTACCAGAGAGCTCAGTTCTGTACTTGAGACCAGAGTTCCTCAACTGGTTTTAATTAGATTCTGTTTTGTCCTCTACTGGCAGAGAAACTCAAGAACGTAAGGCTGGACTCAAGTGCAACCCCTGCCTCTCTGGACAACTGCCTAAGAGTCAGCTTTGCTCTGTGTAGTCAAGTCTAGACTCCAGCACAGCTACCAAAAGCAAATCATTCTTGGTTAGTTCTTGGTTAAATATTCATGTAGTATTTAAATCATAGAGTAACTCTGATCAAGCAGCATTATTGCAAAGATTATCAGCACAGCCACAGCTTTGCAGTGTAGCAGACATAACAAAAAACTAGAACAACACATGTATTTATCAAGATACAGAGCTTATTTAAATACACATATCAAATAGCAATTCTGTCTTCTTGCCCACATCCTAACTTCCCCACAATATTATTAATATACAATGTATGCTTGTGAATCCATGATAGAATTGCATGCAGCTATTACAGAAATGTATCTGAAATCCTACCATGGCCTGGTTTTGAATTTGAAAGACAGAAACAAAATGGGTGAAAACATGATTTTCACATTTGGGAATATTTACTGAATACTTGATATATCCTGAATGACCCTTATGTAAGGGCCAATATGTTCAAACATCCAAAAATAGGTCTGAAAAGCTTTAGTGAGTAAATTCACAATATTTGTTGGAGATTTCTTCTTTAACTCATTAAAGACTCCGTTTTTTGCCCAATTCCTGCAGCTTTTGTCTAACAATCCAGAAAACACCGATATCTCTATGGATTTAAGCAGAACCCTATGGTAGAGATCTATACCTCAGTCCCTGAAGGGTGACCTAACAACAATGGAATGATTTCCATTTACTTTAAAAAACAAAATCTCATCACCAGAAAAAATAAATCAGAAAACCCTAACAAAACCTTCCACAATTAAGTTAAATAAGCTCCCCAACAAGGCATTTCACACTTGGAGGAAGAGGTATACGTAATTTTACTCATTAACTAATTACTGCATTTCTTGAGCAAATTAAGGAAAAGTAAGAGACCTAGAACAATCTGCCTAGTTAAGATCTTTCACTTACTTGCTCTCTCCTCCTCTATATACCATTGCTACCTATGGTATCAAAACATTATGATGAGTGAGTAAGTTTCTTAAACAGTAGAGTTAAACTAGAGACAGTTTCTCAAAAATCATAAACAACTGTATCTGAAAACCAGCAAGAGATTTTGGACTGAAGAGGACAGCACCAACACATTCATTAAAGAAATAACAAAAGACCTTCCTGCCACATATCACTGAGATCTCTAAACAGCTTTAAGATGAGGCCTCATCTAGAGCTCATCAAAGCAGACTAACCTCAAAGTGACAAAGACATTAGTAGACCACACTCCTCATCTTTTCAGTTTCTATTTTTATCCCTGTTGTGGGTTGGAAAAATAAAACCGTTCCCCCCCACCATTCCCTGCCTGAGGTGGAGTCCCGGCGCGGCGCAGCCCCAGCTTCGCTGAGCAGCACGGCGTGGACTTGCTGGTGTGGGCGGCGCTCGCGCCATCCAGAGTCGCCGCTCGGCACGGCCAGCGGGAGTGGCCGGCGCAGCGTCCATGCGGGAACGCGGCGCAGCTATGGCGGCTTCTCTTTGCGCTGGCGGCCCCGGCTTTGCNTAGAAGTAAGCAAATTATCTTGTCCTTGTTGCTCTTCAAATTCCTATTGACACCTGGAAGAGCCCTTTCACTTGCCACTCATACAAACTAAAATTTTATGGTATTCCTGTAAGCTCTCTCAGGATACTACCTTTTTTACTTGTCTAAACACCTCCAAAGCATTACAAAATCATATGCAAAATCCAAACACACACACCATTTGCCAAATTTACATGTGCTTGGAGTTAAATCCTTCTGATGTAATGCTGTTTGCCTGAGTCACAACACCCAAGTCCATAGGACATTTCCTACTGAATGCCAACAAAATTATGACAGGTCAAATTTATGGTTTCAATGATAACATCCAATGGCTCAACTGGAATCATTGTGCTCACGATTTAATTAAGCCTAGCATAAAAAAATTCTGGAGAATTCTGAAAATATCACAGCTCAGCAAGCCTTTTGGACATGTCAAGTCAGAAGGTCAGATTCATAACTTCCCTTGCAAGTAATCATAAAAGCCAAAGTTGTATCTTGCACCAAAAAAAAAAGGTCTCCTGGAATTTAAGGGCAACTAGAAGGAAACAAACAAACAAGAAAAAAAAGGGGGGAGAAAAACCACTATAAGCACTCCTGCAGAGCCATGGGGTAAGATTTCTGTCATACCTAGAAGGTGTACTAAAGTAGCACATTACATTAGTGCCCCCTGTTAGCCAAACCCCAGCTCCTCAGGGTTTGCTCTGAACGTCACCTTCCTGCCCCGGTAGGGGAAGCAAAGCCTGCAATCTGAGTCTGCTGCCTGGGCAGTCTTTATGCTCTTGAAATAGGTGATACCATAAGAAAATCCTGCTATAAATGTCTAATCTAATAACAGTGTCTGTCAAAAGCTTTACATTTGTCAGGTTTAGCTTGTGTGAAAGATTACTCTCTCTCTCTTTCATGACACAGCCAAGGTGGCTGATAAAGCCAACAAACCTTACACACAGCTGGTAAATGCTCCCCATCAACAGTACAGCTCTCAGTGCTGACAGCACTGGGGGTAATTTCCCCTTCTTGACTTCCTGCTCATTACGTGTAATTGACACTAAGAATTTACACGTCTACAAAGAAATTTGGAAATAAAATCAAAATTTTACTTGTCTACATTACTTTACCAGCATTTTTTTCTCCCAGCAAGTAACATGTCTGTTTCCATTCCAGTCCTTTCCTAGTCGCGAGATAACACAACATTCCTGAGAAGCATTGACAGGTATTTTGGGCACCCTACTCAAAACATTAAATACTTGGGTTCTGTCTTTGAAGTTCAGAGTGGCCAAGTTTCATGAACCTGGTTTGTACAGATCTAAAATATTCCAAGAACAAAAGAATCCAAAATTCCTGTCCCCAGCTCTGCTGCAGCAAAAATGCTGGATTGCCTAGCTGTTCAGCAGTGCAGATTCATGGTTTGCTAGCTTCCTTAAATATCTGTCCTCAAAACGGTTTATTATTCTTCTTCAAGCTATGTGGCAGAACAATGATTAAAAAGCCTAAAAATTGTTTCTTCTTTGTGCATCCTGGTCTTTCCACTCTTAGTTCCCTTGCATACTGTAACTGACCATGCCAGTCACAAAGGTTAAAGTTAATAGACTATTATATTTGCATACCAAAGCACCTACGTTATGAAGAAATGCTTCTACTAACTAAAAGCAAACCTCTATTTTACTACTTCACTAGGGAAATAAGGGTTACTTAGTGAAGGGTGTCCACAGCTGTGCAAGGTACTGGAAAAAAAGCATAGAAAGTATTGACAGTGACAAAGCAAGTAAAAGCATAAGTCTTCCATTTGTCATAACCACACCTTTAAGCACACCTTTACTTCTACAAAGAAGAGCACCTAACATGTCAGGCACCTAAGACTGACAACGTGACTCTCAACCCTTTATCATTGGAGTGATTTCTTCCTCTATTTGCCAAAAAAACACTGCAGTTTTCTGGATGCTTCACATACAGACAAATATCAGTTTTATCACCAATTAATATATCAGGTGAGACAAATGGAGTAGCTCAACATAATCTACTTTTCCTGACTAAAGAGGTGTTTGACTGTTCATCTGTATTTGTGATGCTGTCAACAGAACACACGTATTTGCCCACACAAAGGCACAGCCACACATGCACAGCTGCTTTCTTTCCTCTAACAACCAATACTCCACTATCTCACCAGGATTATCTCTGCATTAAAATACAGAAGTTGCTCTCTGCAACATCTCCAGCTTACCACAATTGATTTTTGATACTTTACATTTCTCAAGCCTGTACTGGATGGAGTTTCATTTCATGGACTATCCATGTTTAGGTATTTTACAAAGATTACTTCCATTATTACCTCCATTTTCTATTATAAAACAAAGACAACACTGCTGCTAGCAGTTTGTTAGTTACACATTTTTAAATATTTAAAACAAAAGTCCATAGGCTTTTGCAGCAAAAAAAGTAATGAAAAACAAAAAAAGTCAGTCTGCTCTGTTAAGCTTATGTATAAACATACATTCAGGTAACGTATTACTTAATATACTAAGTAGATGCATCTGGGTATTTGTAGATGTTAAAATAGGTTCAAAAGAGAAAAATGAGACATTCTGGCTCAATTAAGCTCAGTGTCATTAATTTCAGAGGCAGGGGTCCTGTGACATCTGGGATCAACAAAGACAAAAAACTCCAACGTATTCAGGAAACACAAGGAAAAAAAAGAAAATCCACCATTTAGGGTTGGACCTCACAGAAAAAATTCTAACACATTTAAGTAGCAAGACATTAAACAAACTGAAGTAGCTGGCATATCATAGAAACAATTCATGGGATGTGTTTCCAAGGAGATAATGTCAATTGGGAAGAAACAAGAGTAGGAGTGGAAATAAATAATCATTCTTCATGCCATTTGAGTCACTTTTGTCCATGTGTATGGAAGGATAAATAATCTATTTTTAAAAAAAGAAGTAGAAAGCATAGCTCTATTTTAAATATAGTTACTGCAGAGCTAAAGCTTTAGCTCAGTGTAAGGATTTGTCAAAGAAATCAGCTCATGCAGAAGGGTTGTTTTGTTGGTTTGTTTGGGGTTTTTCTCTCCAAATACCTTTTATTAATAAGAAGATGAGTACTGATATCTTATCAAAAAGCAATTTTTTAGCAAAAGTAATGGATGCCTGAACCTCCACATACTTCCTCCAGCTGTCCCCACAGAGTGACAGCTACACTACAAGTGTGCTCAGACTGAGGATTTTCAAAACAATCAGCAGCTTTAGATATATTCCCAGCATAAGAAAGCCCTCATACTGCAGCAATGAAACCCTAATATTTGTCAGTCTTCACAACTAATTATTAAACTTTTTCCTCCAATATTTTCATCAAAAACACATTTGATAACACCAGCTTGTGTGTGGTGTGACTCCATACCAGTGGCTGACTATTCTACTTTCAAATTTCTGCTGCTATTTCATATGCCCATCATTCCTTAAAGTGGAAGGGAATTTAATAATACAAAATTTCATCTCTATCATGCCAAAATGATATGATATTCTCCTTCAAGGCACCAGATTTTTTCTAATCTTCTGTAGACATAGCCGATGTGCTTGCCCTAGAAGAAAAAGTTCTCTAAGTTAAATGACAGTGAGCCTAAAGAATAGCCTAGGCCTCACGCTTCAAGAAACCTAGAATAAGGCCTTCCTTTGTATTCTGACAACCATAAATGATAAATATTATTCGATTGTTTTTAAGACTAGTAGTATGCCAACCAATCACATAAACTGTAGGGGCACAGGATCGGGACCCCTCAACCAATGATTCTTTGAAATTCATCGCGTGATCATATAAAAATCTGTGCATGACGCAATAAACTATTCCTTGCTTGCAACGTGACTGGGGCCTGTGTCAGTCTGCATTGCTGGTTGGGGATCATGCCAATCTGCAGCCATAAGCTTCCAACTGTAGCATACATTGAAACAGGAACTGGCTTCTCAAAGAATGCATAAAATATGAAAACTAGTATCCAAATCATTTATTTTTAGATGTCTTCTCATTATATTCATCTTTCCTCCAAGAAATGAAAGGCACACATTAATTCAGGTACCAGGCCAAGATTAAGGTACATTTTCATTTAAGCTGTATACCACAACTGGAAAAATTAACTCTGGTTTGTGTGAAAGGAGAAAGAGAGGTAAAACAATTAAAGATTATGGAAGATAGAGATAGAGCCAATTTGTGGCAAAATACTCAGAATGTTTGGATTAAAAAAAACAAAACAAACACCAAAACAACCTCAAACCACACCACCATGAGGGTTGAAAGAATAAAAAAATTTGATGTGAAAATACTTGCGTTAAGAATAAAATATTTCAACTTTTTTAAATTTAATCTGAAAAAAGCCCACAACATCATGATTTAGATTGAGAAAATTTTCAATTTAGAAGTCCAAAAAAAGTATTTTTTCTTCTTCCCCTAGTCATTATTAACCATACACAAAGCAAGACTCTTCATATTTTTGCTTGTTTTTATCTGTTTTTCAATATCTGTTTCAGACTAAGTAAAACTTAACAGAAGTCCATGAAGTCATTTGACTGCATGTCTCAAGACTCTAAAATTTTATGCTAAATTTTCATTGCCCAGATTTTCATTATGAAACACACGGAAAACTCCTGAATTTTCTTAGATATTATCTAAATGAATAACAGCGACACAAAAACAAGCACTACACATCACATAAAGTACTTTGATAATTTGTTTTCCAAATGTCACTTACAGTGTCAGTTATTTATGATGGTAATAGTAAGTGCCCTTGGGCATATATTTGTTACGTAAGACTTCTTTGCTTTTAAAAAACCTCACCACAGCACTTTGCAACTAAATTTTTGCTAAAAGTGGCAGGGAAACCATCGTTTTTCTGTGGACAAATCAGCAAAAATTATATTACTAAGGTTTATTGAATCTTTTAAGAGTACTGTGGTTTCCTACACAGTTTTAGGTTCAACTGTTTCTGAGTATTCTTGAATCACTGGCACCACAACACATCCCAAGAAAGAAGGAAGAGATTCCTGAACTCAGGGAGAAGAGAGTATTTGCAATTTGCAACATTAAAAGACAATACATGAAGCTTGCTGTATCCAGTCAAGAGTGATTTAGAAGGTGGGAATGCATTTCCTAAAGTTAAGAGTGGTTGACAGCCCAAATCTTACAAAGAAGAATTTATGAAAATAAATAGGTTGAATGCTGTAGAGCTTTCAAGCTACATTCATGAAAGCTTAATGTCAATATCCTGCTCACTTAGGTCCTTATCCCTGGACTCTTCCCATTCACCTTAACAGGGATTGGCTCTGCTGAAAACCGGTCATGAACTCACCTACAGGTTTAGCCTTCACCCTGATCTGACTCACCACAGAGCTGAACAAGCAGTAAATGTTAGCACAAGAGGTGTGGCAGAAATATATAGTCAAAGGCAAGAAGAGCACAAATATCTCTTCGGCAAGGTTCACAAATGTTAATTGAAGCAGTTTTGCTTTTATTTGTCCATTATTTTCAACAAAAACAAAATCTCTGCAACATTCAATCCCTCCATAGCCCCAACATCCCAAACTTTTTTTTGTTCAGCATTTCTTCAAGTTTGCACCACACTGTGATCTTAACTGCACTGTTCTAGGAAAAAACCTGTCTTGATCTCTGCTACACTCCCCAGCTGTTATGCTTCACTTCTGAGTCCTGCTGGGAGATGCTAACAATTCTCCAACACTTTGGGAAGCAAAGGTACTGCCTTCCTTATAGTCATGAATAGTTCACAAAAGAATCTGACTTGTAAATACAGGAAGTATGACCCAACAGTATTATGCAATCAAGTTGCATGCTGGTGAAAATGCTGCCAAGTTACCAAATTGAAACAGTTTCTTAGCTTAAGTGTTCCAAATTACTTTCTTTAGAATTTGAAAGATATCAGCAGATATTTTTTTAAGTAGAAAAAATAGCCCACTTCTACTTGTCACAAATAGGAAGTCAATGGGTCTGAGAAATGCTAAGTTAAGTTCATACACATACTGCTCGCAGTTCCATTCATTCTTTGCACAGCTGTAATGGCTTTTCTTAGCTTGCGCTGATTTGTCTGACACCTTTCAGATGTTCCTCATAGCCCGAAATTGTTACAGAAGCACTTTCAGCCCTGAAAATGGGCTGCTATTTGAACTGCTTGAGAAAAGAGCTGTTAGTATTAGTCAGGAATCAAAGAAAACAGGCACTGAACCACTACACCAGAGTGTTTCTGTGCAATTTATCATTTGCTTTCCCTGCTGCCTGTAAAACAAACAGTAGAATCCTCTAAACTTGAGAATATATTTCACATAAAACATCAACAGCAAAATCTGTTACCAAAGTTGCAATGGGCATTTTGCTCTTTTCTTTTAATTCTGAGTTATCAGTAACAGCAGTCTTCCAGAGCCCATTCCTCTCAAGATTATCAAGGTAGACAACATTCTTCTTCATCAGAGTTGTGAGGTGAAGACAAAATATCAAAATGTCTAGAATTCCACCATTATCATGGAGCCTATGAATAACCTCGACCGTGGAAGAGCAAGACCGAGAGAATGTGTTTTCAGTTATTAGTGAGTTAATTAAATTCAGAAATTATGTTGTCAAATTCCAATTATCTAGTTTCAAATAACTAGTAATGGATTAAATCTGCACTTTCACATCACAATTAAAATGCATCTACAAGAGACACTCACATGGCATTACCTTAAAACTATATTACAGATAGAGTCATGTAAGGGACTTAGAGAAAATATTAGCCATGATCCCAAATGGCCCAGTCACCAAGTTTATAGGCTGAAAAGACTTGTTTAAGCCAGCAGAGATGCACAAAAGGATGGCCTTACAGCAAGCCCTCCATCTATCACCCACCTTGCCCTCCACCTCAAGCACTCCTAACACAATAACTGTACTTGTTTCATGGCCTCTTAATTATTTAGGAAGCTTCTGTCTGGCGGGCACAACTCCATCCGCTGTGGTGTTGCTTCTTAGGGCAGATGCATTTGGTACATAATTACTCAAAGATCCCAAATTTCAATAAACAATATTTTTCAATTGGTCCACTTTGTTAGATGGAAACCCTTCTAGCTTGACTGGAAAGTTGACAATTTGGAATCCCATCACTTTAACAAGCTACATAGCCTTTGAACAGAGTTTAATTAAAATCAGCTATACTACATACACTGCCCTGAGTTTATAGTATAATTTTAAGGTCATATGTACCTATCAGCAATACCTTTTGGCAGCCACAGCTCTTCCAACCAACAATAGTAAATATAATTTAAAAAGGCTGTGAGAGCCACTAGATAGCACTAAATAGAGACGTGCTTATTAGTATGTACAGTAGCCTCCCCCCCCCATTCATTCTGTACAAGCAACTGTGCTGTCAGCATTCACTGTGCAGCCTATGAAAAGGAACACAACACAGGAAAAAATAAACGATATATGAACCAGAAACACAAATATGAGATAACAACCAAAGGTTGCTTATGCTTTTTCCTACAACCAGAGAAACCAGAGAAGTTTCTTCTCTCCGGTTTTCATTTCTTTTGCTACTTTCCACCCTGCGACATGAAGAGCAGCAAGTGGACTTTTGTATTTTAATGGACATCAAAGCTAGTGATGTTTTTGTAGAAACCTTCTGAAACATACAACCTCAAAAGCTCTAGTAAAAGGCCTTTCTTAACACTTATGAACACAAGAAAAAGTATGCATAGAGGAGAGAATACAGAGTTGGACAGAAATTTACTACAGGTAGCAAAGACAGATCAAGAGAAGGGGAATTTCACTGGCTCCCATAAGAGGTTGTGAGAAAACGTGAAAAGACTTGATCAAACAAAGCCAGTGCAATGATATTACACAGTTCTGTTACGCTCTTTGGGATTGCTGAGGTCAGGTTTCTCCCTGCAATCTCTCAGCCAGTGTTTTGTTCCTCTTTGTGACAACTTTCGAGGAAACATAAAACAGTGAGGCCTTAAATCCCCATGGTGGATAGGCTCCACAAAGCTTCAGTAATGTCAATACTGGTTTTTAAGTAGCCAGCTATATAGCAGGCAAACCCAAAGGTGTACTGCTCCACTCCACCGGAGGGAGGAAGCAAGCTGCCAGAAAAGATCAATGAGGAACGAATTGTTTCCTGTTGGAGATGTTTACATTTAAAGCACTCTGACCATAATGGAAGTGACTTAAATTAAGACTGACATACACTTTGGGAAGCAGCAATTTCTCACACCACAGCCTCAGCCTGAGCCTCTCTGTTGAACACCACATAAGCTGCAAATTCTCAGATCAGAAATGGAGTTTTTGCAGCTCTAGAGTGTTCAGAGCTGGGCTTTCAACTTGAAGCAGCTCTTTAGAACATATCCTGGGAAAGATGGTACACAATTATGTGAAATGACTGACATATAAATGATAAGGAAGACTTTCTAGCAGTTTCATGTTCCACAAAAAAAATCTTGTGTGTGCTCATGCGGATGTGTTTGCTGTATGCAGGTGAGTGTAAAAATGTATGATTACAGTGTGTATATGCAAGCAGACAATTAAAAGATAAGAAAAAAATATTATGACTCAAGAAAATGTACAGATGTTTGTCAAAAATATAGATCATTATTAAAGAACACAACATAATACTACAAATGAAAAGCAAGGAATGATGGAGGAATGATAAGAGCAATTGAACAAGAGCAGCAGTGGATCTCTTTCATATTCTATTTCCATGGTTTTTTGCCCTCCTAGATAAATCATTCAATGAATGAAATGTTCATTGTCATTGGAGGGACCACAGACTCAGCAGTACCTGCAATATAATTACAGTTAAATTTCAGGTTACATTTCAAAAGCCATCAGGCCACAAACTGCAAATACTCACTACTGGAAATGTTTAAAGAAGCAACTGGTAAGAGACTGCAGTATGTTACATTCATACCTTCATGAAATCTACCCTCAACCTTCAGGACACTGAAATAACATGTAAGTTGAAATAAATCATTAAACTGAGTATACAAATACATCCCCTCATGAACTCAAATCCTGAATTCAAAATGACCAATCATGGAAAGAGATACACATGCTGGGTAAGACTTTTTTGATATTCTGACAGCAAACGTCCATCTGAGACAGTCAACTAAAAATACAGCTTAAAAATGGAAGAGGTGTGACTTACTGACAAGTCCTCTCGCCCACTCTTTTATAGACTCAGAACATGATAGATAGAAAATGGAAAAACATTTCGGTAAATCGTAATTAGAAATCCACACACAAAATAGTAATAGAACACCGAGGGAGCTTCTGCAGATTCTCTCTTACAAAAAGTTTCTGAATCAGAAGCTGGAAGTACAAGCATAATCAAAATTTTAGTTATATATCTTGTGGTGGTTTTACCACAAATTCAGTGATCTTGGAGCAGAGACTCTGAGAGAAGTCACAAACACACCCCAAAAATGAAGAAAACACACAAAAAATCACAGTATCTTAG